>PVHY01002597.1:0-123352 GCA_004024945.1 Uropsilus gracilis | reverse complement strand
AAAAAATAAATGAACATGAGCTACTTTGGGGAGTTCCTACTTCCTTACTCTCTTTTCTTCTCTGATTTAATCATCCTTTTTCTCTCCCTTTTTTAAAAAAGGGTATTAGTGGTAAGCAGAATAGTGATCCCCAAGGATAGCCATTAGGCAATTCCCAGATCCTTGGGATATGTTGCTTCGCATGGAGAAGGGGGATTGCAGTAGCAGATAGAATCTGCTAAGAATATGACTGTAAGATGAGACCAGCCTTTTTTACCCATGTGGGTCCCAGGCGATTAAAGAGTTCTTAACTGTGGAAGTCCAAATAGCATCAGAGTACGATGATGTGAAAAGCTGTCTGTCCAGCCTTATCCTTGAAGGTGGAGGAAATTCCCACAAGCCAAGGAATGGTGATAGTTTCTACAAACAGGAAGTATAGGAATGTAAGTTACCTCTTACAACCTCCAGAAAGAATGCAACCCTGCCCACGCCTGGATGTTAGGCAGTGAGACCTTTAACCCTCTGACCTCCAGGGAGATAAGACAATACATGTGTGCTGTTTCAAGTCACCCAATTTGTGGGGATTTGTTACAACAGCCAAAGAAACCAACACAGCTGTTAAGTCTGTCCTGGATTCCTTGCTTTTGTTTCCAACTGCTCATACTCCCTTCTGTGCCACCATCTTTCAGCCTCTTCTTCATGACTTTGACCACTCCATCAGGGCATTCAGGGCATCTTGTGGATCCAGTTGTCTAGATTTATTGGCTAATTAAAGACTCATCCAGTTTCGAGCATCACCCACTTCGTCTCCCTACACCACAAAAAAGATACCCAGCATCCACATCTGTGCTTTCTCTAAGTGTGGTATTGGTCATCCATCTCCAGTCATTACACCCCTTGGCTTTTGCAATCTCCCTTCTTCCTCACATACTTTAACATATCTTATTATTCACTCAAATCTCCTGAAAAAGGCTTTGTTAGCTGACATACAAAGTAGTGGCTTGCAAGCATTTGTCCATTGGACTCACCCAGGCTTTAACTTGGCCCATGTTGCTCTGAGTCTATGGCCAAATGAAAAAGTCACTTGTACAGGAGTGATAGAGACCCAGAGAGAGGGGCCAAGGTCAGTACTGTTCTTGCATAAATGCACCTCCAGCCTGAAAAAAAGGGGTGGGTCTGTCTGTTCTGCTGCAGTTTCCTGGATTACTCTTCTCCCAGTCAGTTCCCAGCATTACCCAGCACCTGCTCATTGTGTCTGAGGATGCCAGGAAATGGAGAAGGCTTATGCCCTTGAAGGAAAATGTGCTTTCCCCCCTGTCAGGCCATGAGAAATTTTACAGCATACAACTGATTAAAAGAGCAAAGAACAGGACACTGAAGGAGAGAAACAGTTCTTTGGGGACATTTTAACACAATGCTCCTGGCTATTCTGGCACCTCGCATCTTTCCTGATGAGCTATAACAGACCCCAGATCCCTTTTTGCTCCAGCAGCTTAGAAACAGTCCCAGGAGTCAGAATAGGAGAAGGATTTCCAGTCAAGAAGTCATTTGTCAAGTTCTTCCATAGAAACAGGATGTACCAACATTTGGTCATCAAAACCAGGACATGGAGACCAGGAGATGGTGACATGCTCCAGTGCTCTCATTGCTCCTAATGGCTTGTTTCTGCTTCTGTATCCTCACTTGCTTTTGTTTTGGCAACTGTAGCTGCCTGGGTGCAGTTTTTGCCCTTATAAACCCCTGCTAAGCTTTGCTCAGGGCTGCTCCCTTACCTAAGGCATAGTCACGGCCGGCTAATAAAGTTTTGAGATTAATTGAAATTTGACTTGGTCTAGTGTCTAGGGGTTACTCTTCAGCAGAGTGAATTGTCGATAAACACAGGTGCTCATTGCTCTGAAAAGCTTTTAGAAAAGTTGAGATTGCCCCATGTTACAGCTTCTTTACCCAAAGGGACAAGTGACTTCAGGTGACAGCTAAGTGGGAGATAACGTCCAAGAATATGTTGGTGGGAGAAACACAGAATCTGAGTTAGTGGCTTTGCAGGTGACATTTGCAGATACACTTTGCATCTGCCGTTATGTTACTTTTCTGTTGTATTATCTTAGAAGGAATCTAAAGCACAGTTTCTTCCTCTGGCTTATCTTGTAGCTTCCTGTTCAGTTTGGTAGTTGATTTCCCCTTTTATAATTGCTTATATTCAGTGTGGAAAAATATTCAGGGTGGGAAAATAACTCCTGTCTTAGGAAGTGATTTTATGTGCAGAAATTACCTGAAGTTCCCCATTAAAATATCAATGTACATTTTAGTAATTTTTTAAAAAAGGATAATAATGATTTTGCAAAAGTCACTTCTATATTTTCAAAGGCATAAATAGTATTTTTATGGGGAAGGAGGAGTAGGAATTTTCTGGCTGGAGTAGGGCTGGGGAGGTTGTAACAATAGAAAGAAGTCACTGAAAAAGTAATGGTAGCTAAACAGGTGAAGTAGAAAAAGTGCTCCCCATCTTTGAAGCACAGAGGGATACCAGGGATATATTTTTTTAATACCAGAAAACAAATAATATTAAGAAATGCCTTCTATTTTAAGTAAATTTAATCAGCAAGGGGGCAAGGAAGCAACAAAGTCATTCTCTAGAAAGTTGTAAGTTATTGGTTGGAAAAATAGAGATGAGGAAGAATTTGACCCATTTTGGGAAGTAAAGACCTCTTGAGTGATTGTATGCTCTCTTATCCTGTAAGTGTAATTGCACTTAAGTCAGTCAGACTCGCAATCTCATAGTTAAGTCAAACTCAGTCCTAGGGACAATATTGGTATGTGCGTGTAAGCACCGGCTTCCATAATAAACGTTTAATCTTCTTATGATGTAGATACTCAGACACATAATGTAGGTGCGATGGATACTTGCTAAAAGTATCAATGCTTCTAAGTGGTGGATCTGAGATTTGAACCTGGACCAGAACCTGAATCTAGTGCCAAAGCCAAGAACCTTCATCGCTAAACCAGGTGACCTTGGGAAGAGACTTTGGAGATGGGAGTGAGGGCTCTTTGTTCAAAGAATAGACTAATAAGAGAAAGACTAAGTCATCTTCTGCTGTGGCAACAGTGGGATAAGAATTGAGGCTCAATTATTTTGTGCAGTAAGTTCACAACAGAGAAGAATAAAGATATCCATCAACTTTTAGTTGGTAGAACTTCAGGAGCATTCTCAGTAGCTTTTATGAAGTCCTTGTTACTAGGTTGGTAGGTCAAGCTGGGGGGGGTGAGAGGAGAGGGGAGCTTGGAGGAGAAACTTCAGAGTCAGAATGATGAAATGTTCTGAATTGAAAGGTGAGGCATAGAGCCAGGACTATGTTGTGAGGATAATAATATCATGGTGATTTGGGTTCTTTTTGGAGCTTCTGGGAATAAAAGTAATTGCCTCACATGTGCTGTCTCCCTGTCTGGGCTGCTGAGTTCCCGGCTTCAGAGACCGGAATCCCCCCTGCAGTTGTGCCTCAGTCGCCCAGCTGACTTGCTTATGTCTGTGGAGAGAAACCCGAGAATCTGCTACAACTGCAGCTCCACTTGCTCTGGAAGATAGGTCTGCGGGCCGTCCCCTGCGAGGGTAGCTCACAACGCTTTCTTGATAAGCACTTTGCAATCAGCCATTTTCATTATCTCCCGCCTTCCTTGTGCTTCAGCCATATTCACATTCATCACTCTTGTCTTATCTGAGCAAGAGCAGGGAGCTGCACCGGCACAATGGATGAGGTCCTGTGCAAAGCCTTTCATTGTGTTCACGCTCCAGAAAGGACACTTTGCAAGTTAGTGAGAAAATGCCGCCACACCCCGCCTGCCACTTTTCCATGGCGGGCAACTTCAGCCAGAGGAGGCCTTTGGCGGATCCTTCCACTCTAGTCCTGACTGTCTGGAGGGATGCTCAGACCTGGTTCCTTCTGTCAGGACCTTAGGAGCTAGATGGAAGGGACATTCGTGGGCAGCCTTAGTGTGCCAGCTTCTGTTGGAGGTGTTGGGAGGAGAGAAAAATGAGCCCTTTTCACATGTGTTCACAGTGAGGAATTGAGAAACAGGGTATCTCTCACTGCAGATCAGCAGTGGGGGGTGCTATGAAGACATACTTTTAGGGCACGGAGGAAGATGTGATCAGCGGCACTGTGGGGAGATCTGGGAGGCCTCTGTGAGGTGGATGCCTGAGAAGTCACCCAGTGCCAGCCTCTCTATATCTCCATGGTCAAGTGCAGTCCCTCTGTGAGAGGTTGAGGCTCTCACTGACCTACATTAAGAATCACCTGGGAAGCACTGAGAAATCCCAGCATCCAGGCTGCCGTCCAGATAAGCAGCTTCACGCATTGAGATGGCACTCAGGCATCCATACACTTCAGCAGCTCTTCACGTGATTCCAACAGGTTGTCAATTTTGAGACCCACAGTCCTACAGTAGGAATTTGGGAATTCAAAAATAAGGGTTAGGAAGAAGGACCATATCATACTTTGGAGGCTATACTCTGAAAGGGTTGGCAGGGTAACGGGAAAGAGGATATTATTAGGTAGTAGACATCAGTGGTTATTTCTGGCTGGTTTCAGATATAGGAGCATCGTTGAATCTAATATAATACAACACAGGAGAGTAACATGAGGAGCGAGGCATGGCTTCATTTGTTGAAGCAACTATATAAATCCTGGAGCTGTCTGCTCTGGAAAAGTTTTGGCAAAGCTTGTACCTTAAAATATATTTAAAGAGAAACCCAGAAAGATCATCTAAAAAGGCAGAGGAAGTATAGATGTTTAGGGATGAACCTTAAACTTATGGAAATTGTTTGCATGTTCTAACCTCTGCAAACCCATTTAGGATTTTTAAATTGTTCTTCTGACCTACAATCCAGTGGAAACAGACCACCCATTGTGCATTATTACTGTGCTCAAACAGTTGTAAAGCCTATGTGGGTATTGTATTTACAGCTTGCCCGCATATGCCATGCTTAACATGTATTCTTCTATTGGACTCCCACAGTGGTCCTCTCAAGCAGGTTAACTGTGATTATTCCTATTACTTGGAAGAAGATGTGAGATGCAGAGAGTTTAGTGAAGAACGTTTTCAGGATCTTACATGCATTAGTATTGGGGTGTGAGTCCAGTCTGATTCTGTCTCACTTTGTTCTGTAGGAGAGAAACTTGGTAGGGTTGGAAGAGACTGGCTTATGAATAAGCTGATAAGGTTTCTATGTGGATGAAATGCTGTGTGATCTTGAGTTAGCCACGCAACCTCTCCTGTCCTTTGTATCATCTTCAAAGCGACCAGACATGGGATGGTGGCAGAGTTGTTTTTTTTAGTACTGAGTTGCAGTGAGAATGCAGTTTAAGACTGTGGAACCCCACAGACAATGGTGGCCTTTGAAGAGCATCTCTCTCTCTCCCCTTACCCTGTGTGTCTTTCTCTTTCTGTCTCTCTCATCTGTCTCCTTTTCTAAGAAAAAACAGTGAACAGTTTACTTTGCTTTTTTGTGAAAATGTTCTAGAAAATAGCTTTTTATTTTTTTCAGAAAACACCCCCCTCTTTTTCATCATCACTGGGTGGTAAAGATCTTGCTGGAAGGATATGGTCAGACCTGTTTCTTTTTTTCTCCATGTCCTGGAGGATGCCCCAGCTGGCTCCTACCCTTTGCGATTTAGTGGTCTTTTAGCCTTTGATCTGGAGTCTGATGGTTCTGACATAAGCAGCTTAGTCTCTTTGGGAAATTAGTCAGGCAGAGGAGGCAGTTCTGAGTCTCTCACAGGTAGGTACATTAAGGGGACTTCTGAAACTTGTCTAGCTTGTCAGGAGATTGCCTGCGGGGAGACTGAGATAGGAAAGGCCCAGAGAAACTGGGCTAAGGCAGGTAGTGAAGTCCGGAGTTGTTTAGGTGGTTTTAAGCTTTTAAGACATGGAAAGAATTCAGTCCCACAAGATGCAACCCACGTGGTATATGCCATTGGTCACACTGGGATAACAAAGTGGCTCGGACTGGAAGATCCCCAGTGTGTGATTATGCTCTGTGCCCTTCACATTGCTTGTGCCAATCTTCCCTGCAAGCTGAGCAAGGCCTGTAGACTGGTCTGGGTAGAAAGCTGGAATAGATCCATGATGTTATTATTGGAAGGTATTTATTGTCTTGGAAGATAGCAGCACATTGAAGCAGTGTTTTCTGAAGTAGTGCCAGTGGGGTACAGTGATGGTGTTCCCCTCTATCTTTGAAGCTCCAGGCTGCTGATCATCATAATCACCATTTCTACTCACAGATATTTTACTCTCTTACCTGGGCCAGTACACCTGGCTGTCCTGTAGGTTGGCCCGTTGTTTTCTTGTTATCTCCTGATTGGCCCCAGGAGTGCTTCAGCTGTTCACAAACCTCAAGTTGATTATGCTCTACCCCATGGGCTCCAGAATAAAGCCTGACGCCCTCAGTATAACATTAAAATTCATTGGGGGGGGGCAACTATACCCCCTGGGGGCTCTGCTTTTCCCTTGCAGACCCCACTGGAATGGGGGCGAGAGATGGGAATGGAATTTCCAGCTCAGAGATGCCATCAGTGTGAGCTGGGTACCCTGGTATGTTATGGGGAGAGGAAAGCCATAGAGATGGGGCAGCAGCCCCACAACAAACCTGACCAACCATATGCCAGTGCCTATCCTGGTCAAGAACTTTATATGAGGACACTGGCTGGGAGAAACGCCCCCAATAGCAGAGACTGAACTATAAAGCAAAGAAGAAGCAAAATATGACAGAAACTGGGTAGGAGAAGACCAGTAAGAAGGAGGCATGGAAAGGACACAAACATGGATGAACTGCCTGCCGGTAACAAAGATACACCTGGAAAATTAAGTACAGGTCACTGTGTCCCAGGAAAACACATCCGGTAAAAGGACATAGGTCCAGGAAAGAAAGAGAAGAATCTAAGACTAAAAGTTGACTAATAATTGGCAGTGAAAGAAATGATGGCGTGACCAGAGAGGGGGGGACAGAGGGAAGGGAAGGGGGAAGGAGTATCCAGAGGGCAAGAAAGAAAGAAATGTAAACAAATCTTATATAATAATAATAATAATAATAATAATAATATGAAATAATAAGTAACATTTCAAAATAAAAAAATACCACTGAGGGGTGTCTTCTATCTACCCTGTCCGCAAAGAGAGCTGGCTGGACCTTGTCATAGTCTAGTGTTCCAAACCACTGACTGGCTGGAGGGAGCTGGGTTCAGGCAGGGAACCTGAACCCAGAGAGACTAATTACTTTCATCACTCTCTCCTTCCTTTCTTCCTGTCCCTCCTTTGCTGAGATACTCAGATGTTGGCTGTAGCTAGTTTTTGTAGGCACAATTGAACTTTTTCATTTATTCCATCTTGTTTTCATTGCTTCTTAAGGCTTCTTATGTAAATATGGTACTTTTTTTTGACATTTTAAGCTTTTAAAGAACAGAGAGCATGCAATTCCTTTTGATTTCTGAAGGGAACAAATTCCATGATGAACTGATCTTAAGAGAGCAAACTAGTTGATTGCTTTATTAATATCTCACATAATAATCCACTTGATAAGATGCTTTTAGGCATTTCATTTCAAGCACAAGTTGAATTTGTGATGGAAATATTGTCCACATCCTCAAATTCATGAACTATGAGGGATAATCAGTTTCCAGCATCAACATATTGTAACCCAAAGAAAGAGCAACTTTGGGGTATTGGCGATAAGGGGACAGGGTGTTCTGACAATGCTCCTTGAATTTCGCAGCAGTAGGTTCTCAACAGCCAGGTCTTCAGGGAACTCTACTAGTTGATAACCAGAATCTGCTTCGCACTTGGAAGTGACATGGAGGATCTTGAGCAAGTTCAGAATAAAGGCAGACACCAAAGACCAAAACCAGGGTTTTGAACATGAAATCTAAACCATCTACCAAGGACTAGTTGTTTTACTGTAAATATTTTTAATTTTTATTTTAATTTTTGGGGTAACATTTTGCTCTTTCCTATGTGCACAAGTTCCACTCATCCTCCATACCACCTGTGTGCATGCCATTCCCTCTCCCCTTCCCCACCCCTCCTCCCTCCTGACTTGACTATAAATTTATGTTCATCTTCCCTTTTCATGTAATATGTTTATAATTTATATTCAGATTTTAAAACGAATGCCAGACAAATGTAGTCATTTTAATTATTTAGGCAAATTAAAATGAAATTTATTTTTCAGGGACTTAAAATTTGGAAGATGTTAATGTGTTCTTCTAATGGCTTTTGTTATTATAAATGTGGGTGAATCATTAGATCTGTGTCAATTGTTAGTTTGGGAAATAATTTACATGTTTAAAACTCTGGGAAAAATCATTCTGGCTGCAGCTAAATCTTTTTATTTATTTACAATTTTTTCCTCTCAGTTTTCATCTTTTACAAGCACATAAAATTTTATTTGAATGTAATATAATTTAGTACATTGAGGAGATTTTTTTTTTTTTTGATCCTGCTCAATCTTTATAACCTTCACTTCTCAGGGCTTTATTAGAGGACAGAGTGAAAATTGACATTATTATTTGTTGCATCATGATGTTCTTTGCATGGCTTGACCATCGTTTAACATGGGGGTTTTCACATTTTATCTCCACTTAAGTATCTTCTCAAAAATCATTTTGGCAAATACTCGAGGGTCGAGCTATGCCTTATTAATTCTACAGCTCCTGTAGCAGCAATTTTAAAAATAGCTGCATTAGAACCACCTGAGGTGCCCTTTAAGACACTTGGAATCTAGGGGCTCAGCTGACAGACAGATGCTGATTTAGAAGTTTTAAGGAGAGTCCCAAGAATCTGATTTGTTAAAGGTCTCCCAGAAAATTGTGGAGAGTTGAATTTGAAAATCAGCTTTTAGCTTAGAACACTACCTTGCATGTAGTCAGTGCTCAACATGTTTGTCTGCTTTACAGGAACTCAGTGTGAACGAGGTTCAGCTTGTTTACCTTTTTTTCCCTCTTCTTTTTGTACTTGACTAACTGCTTGACAAAACCCAGTTCTGATGCATTTATTGTTTTATTGTGCATAATCATAATCTGATAAATGATATTTTTCATGGCTCTTTCAAAACTACTTGAAAAATGTGACCATGCTTTTTAAAGTTTTCATTAGTCCTTTGTGGTAGAAGAAGATGACCTCCAGCTGGGAGGTGGGAAGAACGCCTTTTCCACATTGTGTCCATTAAAGCCACGTCTGTCCCTAGCTCCTGCTGCTATTTCCAGTCTTCTCCTGTTAGAAACATAATCTAAATGATGTTTTGTTCCAGAAAGTCATCTTGTCTCTGATTGCTCTCTGCTGTCTGGCCTTCTGATCACTTCTCTTTAGAGTTGTCTTTTCTGATCAGCCTGGTGTTGTCATCAATTCTCTGTACGTGGCCATCACAGAGAAACTATGGTAGAAAGCTCTGCAGTGTCAGCTCAGCAAAGGACTTGTGACATGGGAGGCAGCCTGTTTGTGACCCCAATTGTAGTGCAGGTATCCAAAATCTGGGTTGGTTCTTTGTTGGTTCTAGCAGTTACACAGACATGCCAAGCAGGGCAGGTGGCCAGGGGTCCAGGGGTTTAGGAGGCAGTCAGCCCCCCCGGAATCATCACACTCCTTCTCTGGCCAGTTTCTCTTTCTGGCTTCTATAGTGCTCTCTTTCTGCTCTCCTCTCGTGCTTTCCTCATGTTCTCCCTTCCCAGGGTGAGCCTGGTCTCGGGGCATAGTCAAATGGGTGATAAAAAGATTCCTAGGAACATAGTGGCCAATAAGATCATCTACGAGGTCATCATACCCTCCAGCCAAAGTCAATGGAAATAATGAGTTCCTAAATATCTGGGGGCTACGAGGTCAATACCTCAAAAAAGGGCCTGGAACCATAGGCATATGAGAAACTACT
Organism: Uropsilus gracilis; assembly: GCA_004024945.1. NCBI lineage: Eukaryota > Metazoa > Chordata > Mammalia > Eulipotyphla > Talpidae > Uropsilus > Uropsilus gracilis. Next base: position 113,463 of record PVHY01002597.1, on the reverse strand, counting down.
CAACATTACTCACAATCAGGGAAATGAAAATCAAAACCATATTAAGATACCATCTTACACCAGTAAGAATGGCCCATATTAAAAAAAAAACAACAGGCAACAACAGGTGCTGGCGTGGATGTGGAGAGAAAGGGACTTTTCAACACTGCTGGTGGGAATGCAAACTGGTCCGTTGACTATGGAAGGCTGTGTGAAGGACCCTCAAACTACTGAAAAAGGAGCTACCATTCCATCCAGCAATCCCACTGCTAGGAATCTACCCAAAGTTTACAAAACTCTAATTGAAAAAGACATCTATACTGAATGTTTATTGCAGCACTATTTACAATAGCCAGGAGATGGAAACAACCCTAATACCCCCCGAATAGATGAATGGTACAGAAAGTTATGTATATGTACATGATGGAATGTTATTCGTCAGTCAAAAAAGACAAAGTTATGTCATTTGTGACAACATGAATGCTAGAAGGAATCATGCTAGCAGAAATAAGTCAGAAAGAGAAAGAGAAATACTGGATGGTCTCACTAGTGATAAAAGGAAAACAAACAGACAGACAAGAAAAATTTAAAACTAACTCTCAGCAAAATTGAAGCACGGAGCATGAGAGGGGGAGAAGGGGAGAGTGGGAGGGGCACAAAAGACTAAGACAATGGTTCATGGATGATAAGGTGGTGGGAAAACCCTGGGGTAGATAATGATATAAAATAAAACAAATAAAAAAAAGGGGGCTTGGTAAAAGAGAATAAAGAGGACAGGGAGAGGTTGGGGGCAGGGGCAGTGTTTCCAAACCAGGCAAGATTTCAAGACTCCAGGAGAATGTCATCTCTATGTCAGGAGGACATCACTCTCGCTGTTCTTCCCTCCTCCTGCTACCACAGCTGCCCACCTAGCCTCCCACGACTGCACTGGCATGTTCAGTGACTCACATAAGAGAGCATTTCTTTGGTTGTCTGACCCACAGATCAAAAGGGTGGAAGATGCCTGAAAAAAACAAACATAAGCCATTTGTCCAGGTCTAGTTGAGCTGGCAAATATACTTGCACATACATGCATAGCCATTCTTTTTAAAGTTCATTGCATTAGTCAAATTGTAAGCTTTTTTAAAAAAATGACTACTTGAAGGTTGCCTCTGTGGTGTTTTTCTAGGGCCAGGGTCAAGAACACAGCTTCAGCGCATACCCTCCTCTAGATGACCATGTTTGTCATTAGGACGCTTGCTAATGTTTGTAGCTTCCTGCCAGGAAAGAGTTTTACTCTGATGGGAAGCATAGCCTGGGCCTTCTGAGAGCTTCTTGAGCAGAGCTACGTACTCTCTCCCTAAGGTTCATTTGTTACTCTGACAGGATTTCCACCAGTCTGGAGAAAAATGATGAGATGATAAGTTACTGACACTGCATCTAGTCTCCAATGGGTGATAGTTACCCATCCCTCAAAGCTTCCCTAGGGAGGACTCAACAGAAGCTAAACATAAGAGAAAAGGGATGATGAGGTCAGTGACAAAATACATTCGGGTCAAACCTCTGAACCATCCCTTCCTTGCTTCATGCCCATGGTGTTGGGTGATCTGCTGGAGACCGAGCAACCATGGTTATAAGGGTCCAAGCCTTGACTGGCTGTACAGCCTGGGATATCTGTTAAAAATGACTATATCCCAGAGTCTTTGCTCCAAAGAGATTTCTTGCATTTATTTACTTGACTTTACTTTTTTTTCTTGCAAAGCCATAATAAAACATGTCTGCATTTTAACTATTTCATTATTTCAAGTAAATTAAAAAAAATATGACCAGCTCCAAGTTCTTACCTATTAATTCACGAACCTTGAACTGCTTCCTATCTGGTTCCTACTTTGTCTCTTAACTTACTCCAGTTATTATTTTGATGTTTCTAACAGGAGTCATTGCCCCCTGAAAATAATAAAAACTACTCATCTGAACTCATCTGAACCCACCCTACCTCCAGTGTCTAGAGTCATTTTCTTTATGCTTATCAGTGCAGGGGCCATGGTAGAAGTGAGTGGGGCCTGGACATTGTCAGGCAGATACTGAGGGCTGAAGAAGTCTGGAAGTCCATGTACCACCTTAGATTTATCACCTTAGCAAAGAACAGAGGAGCACAGGAGAAATAAGAGCCAAAGGAATTCAACCACATCAGAATCCAGATGACTGGAACAAGCAGAGGAAAACAAGAAGACAGGAGCCTGGAAACAGTTCATAAGGCAATTTGAGTGTTAAGGTCAGAACACTGGTCTGAAGGTCAGAGACAAGAAACTAATGGCCACACCCAGTGATTGCCTGGCTGGCAGGTTCAATGAAAACCTGTACAGCAGAGAATGACTGTGCTAGCAGTCAGATAAGCGCTCTCTACTGCATCCTCTCCACACTGAACTGGAGTGAGGTCAGTGTGTGGGTGGTTCTGAGTCCACAGACAGGAAATAAAGAGCAAGCAGAATGAGTAGGGAGCCAGGCAGCTCCCAACAGAACTACTGGCAATGTTTCACCTGGACCTGGACAAATTGCTTGTGTTTGTATTTCCCAGACATCTTCCACCCCTTTGATCTGTGGGTCAATAGCATCAGTTTTGCATCATGTAGCTCAAGCATTCAACTCCTTTGCATCATTTTATTTGGAAAACTCAGCTCGGATGCTTTCACCTTCTGTTACTTTCTGATTCATTTTGTTTATTTAATCTGTGCAAGACCAAGGAAGATGGGGCATTCTTGCCTTATTTTCACAAATTAACATTTTGTTGCCATTGTCCTACGAGTAAACAGGAGTCCAAGGAGTTGCTGTAGAGATTTTTACAGTGTCAAAAGGTTTATTTCTGGGTTCTGGGTGCTCTAGGAAACCACCCCAGCTGACCCCCTTTGGTACAGGTCAGTACATTTAAGACCGTCAAGTGCAAACGAGGCATTGCATTAGATGCAGACTCTCAAACATTCACATTCCTTTTACTGGGTGATTCATCTTCTGAGAAAGCTCAAGGAAGGAATGCTAATGCTACTAGTTCCTCTCCCAAAGAGGTTAATAAGGGATTCCAAATGGCTCCAGTCAGAGTGAGAGAACATTTCAGGAGCTGGAAATGGAGCTGGTGAATGTGCTGTTACCAGAATCTTTCTGATTAGTAAAAGTCTATTATTTACTTTCTGGCCTCACCCATTGAAAAACCTGTTCTTCTATCAAGAAGATACAAAAATGGGTCAGACATCCAAAGAAATGCTCTCTTTCGCAAATCCCCTAGCAGGTAGTGCAGCCATAGGAGACTGGGGTGGGCAGCTGTGGTAGCAGGAGGGAAGAACAGTGAGAGTGATGTCCTCCTGATGTGAGAGATGACATTCTCCCAGGGCCTTCCAGCTTGCCTGGCTTGGAAACACTGACCAGTGCCCCCTAGCCTCTCCCTGTTCTCTTTACTCTTTGGTAGGCCCTTTTTTGAGGCATTGACCTTGTTACTTCCAGACAACATTCAGGAATTCATTATCTCCATTGACTTTGGTTGGAGGGTGTGATGACCCCATGGAGGATAATCTTATTGGCCCCTACACTCTTAGGGATCTTTTTATCACCAATCTGACTGTACCCTGAGATTGAATATAGATCATCCTGGACCTTGTAGGATCTTCTGGCTCCTCTTACCCATGTCCTGATGAACTAGTCTTTTATAAAATGTTTTTATTTTCTATAACTCCACTTTCTTGCTCCTCTCCCTCTGTTCCATAGCTATCAACCCAGGTAAATGCAGCCAACCCAAGTCCTTTGTAATTTTTCTCTTCAGTGATTCACAGTGTATGTACTCTCTGGCTTGGCAGCAACTTAATTTTAAGAATTGTGCACTTAAAACTTCATGCAGGATCGCTGATTCTGAGATGGCTAATGGGTATTTATTATACCAAACTATGTATTGTCCATATGTTATGACGAGTAAGGTAGGCATTTTGAGAGAGGGCTATTTAATACGCAATCTCAGGAGAGTCTGCATGGATTTTGCAATTAGCTTAAGAAGGAAGAGAGGAATGGAATTTTAAATGAACACAAGAGAATCTTAAGTTTCTCCATTTACGTTGAGGCTAAGGAGTGAACTGATCAAAAGCTCTCCAAATGCAGCAATCCCAGCACTGGAGAGCTGTCAGCAGGTACCCTGTCTGGTGGATAGGGACTCAAGTGGCTGTGGCTACCTCATAGGATTAGAAGGTTCTAATCCCGCAGAGAATTGGGTAACACTCTATGCAGATATTTATAAAGGCAGTGTGAGGGGGAAGCAAGAGCTGTGGGTAGAGGTTTTAGAGTAGGTGGAAGTACGAAGGCACAGTAAGAGTAAAGCTTTTGCTGTGATTCTGTTTGACAAAACCTCTTCTGAACGAAAATGCCCTCAAAGAAACTGATGCAAAACACCATTGGTTTGAGGGTTCTGTGTCTATAGCTTGTGGTATGGATCAAAAGGAAGTCGAAGCTTTTGATCCCTGGTCTCAGGTGGGGAATGAGATTTGGAGGGATGCTAGTATCTACACATTCAGTTCTAAAATGCTGGGAAGAAGCTTTGAAGGCAATAAAAAGTGCAAAGCAAGGTTTCATTAAAGACAACTGTTCCGAAACACAGAGAGCCACAGTGGGATGTGTCAGTGGATGCGGAAGCCTGAGACTGCTCTAAACCCTGAGACACACCTGCTCTCAGCCCCCCAGCCCCTTTGCATCGACTGCACTGAAATTCATGGAAAGCTGCTGGGGACTTGTGAGCAGCGACCCCAGGATCTCAGGGGCGCTGGTGCCACCTGCTGCCTCCAGGGGCTGGTGGTCGCTCTCCTACCCACTGACGAAGAAGCTCATTTCACACAGTCATTGCAATGTCCATAGGAGTGACAATAGAGAGCCAAGACACAAGAATAGGGATGGCTGCTGAAAGTCCCAGCCTGTGTTTTTGGCAAAGAGAAGACTAGCTATATGATATGATGAGCCCCTGATATCATGCCTGGACAGTCAGTTTCTGAATGACTGGGTTCCCTGTCCTCCACCCTGAGTATCACTTTTGAGATAGTAATTCTATACATGACCAGTGTTTTATCAAGCATCATAATTACATCAAACCGATGTAATTATCATCAAGCATAATAACTATAGTACCTTTTTTATTCCTTTTTATCGATTACATATATATATCATTTTACATGGTTGTATATCCTGAGTTTATAACTATAGTACTTTTTAACACCAGTTTAAAGAATGCCTTCACATCTATGAATCACTTTAAGAAATAATTTCAATTTAAAACTGTCAATAGAACTGAAACTAGAGTAAGAGAGGGAGAAGGGTAAAACCGGAGGGAAGGATTGTCACAAGAGATTAAGATGGCTCATAGGTGATAAGGTGGTGGGAGAACCTCCAGGTAGACAATGATGTAAGAAAAATGTGTGTGTGCGTGTGTGTGTGCAGTCAATTAAAAAATAAAATCATCGTAATAAAAAAGAATTAGTTTTTCTAAAAGCCAAAAGCAACTGTACATGGTACAACAGTTGTGTGAGTTGTGTGTCTCCCTTCCCCCTCCCCCCCCTGCACCCCCCCCCCCCCAAATTTCAAAGTCCTGACTTTTGGTACCTTGAAATGTGACCTTATTTGGATATAGTTGTATTTCTTTTCTTTTCTTTTTTTGCAGCTGTCATTTGTTAATGAAGATAACATCCCTAGGATGGGACATAATTCAACATGAGTAGTGTCCTTATAAAATAGGGAGATGTGGCCATGAGCACATGCACACAGGACAATGGTAGTGAACATGAGTGCAGACAACAGGGTGACACATCTACAAAACACCGAAGATTGCTATCGGCCCCTGGAAGCTAGGGGAGAAGCCATGTTCTTCTTCCTGGAAGCCCGCAGAAAAGCATCCGTCCTGCCAGCAGCACCTTGATCTTGGACTTCAGCCTTCTGAACAGTGAGACAAGACATTTCTATTGTTCCAGCACTCTAGCATGCAGCACTTCGCTATGGCAACCCCAGCAAGTGGTTATGACAGTCATCAACAAGTCGTGTTATTTGTGATTGTGCTAACAGTCTTGAGAGTAATCGTCTTTCTTTTCCCATTTTCCTCTGGAGATATGTGGAATTGGAATTTTGTTTTTTCATGAAAGTATGAGTTCTGGGTTGTTGGGAGGGAGAGCCAAGGTCTGGGCCAGGAGGGTAGGGTGGAGCCCCAGCCAGCAGAGGATGTGGAGTGGTGTGTGGTGGGAAGAGACCAGAGTGTTCAAGCGCTGGCTCTTTAGATTCTGCACCCCGCCCTTTTCCTTTTCATCTTACACTTCTTCCTATCACTGTTCTCTGCTGTTCCTCATCATCGATGGCTTCCAAATCTCCACCTCTATCGAACCACATGTCTCTTTTGAACTTTTAACCCATATATTGAACGAATCAGTGGTCCGCATCTTCGAAATCTCACAGATTTACATACAAATTAAGTCTATTACTTTAGACCTATAGCTGACCTTCTTATTGTCAATATTGTTTAGTAGTAACCCAATTAACTCATAATGTGAACCCTCCAATCGAGGATCCTAGGTAATGCCTCTAATTTCCCCTTTCCCTTCCCAATCATATACATGTGGTGACAAACAACAATTAATTCTGCTTCACTAAAGGGCTTAAAGTTTATACCTTCCTCTACATTTTCAGGTCCTATCTTAATTTAGATACTCATTTTTTCTCAATAACTTTTTCATCAATTTCCCTGCCTCAAGTAGCTTCTTCCTCTCTATACTGCCAAAGTCCTGTTCTAAAATATGGATCTTAAAATGTTCATGCTTAACTCTTTAGTGGCATCCAAAACATACAGAATTATGTCTAAGTTCTCTGGCATGTAACCTCTTCATTATATTATTCCTTCAGTCTATTGGCTTCTCAATTTTATTACCTATTCCCTTTTTAGCTCCAGCTGTAAAGAACTCTCAACTAATTAGTTTCCCGAGGGCACCATGCTTTCCCTTTATGTGGATGTGAAGTTTCTTTTGCTTTTTCTTCTTTGCAAAATGACATTTCTTTCTGGCTTTTATGACTGCTTATTGGTATTCACTTACTCTTTACAATAGCCTGAGTATGCTGTTGATCATCTTCTGAACAGAGTAGTCACAGTCTAATGGGAGATGAACATCTCATAAATTGTTTTAGTTTCACGGTTAAAGTACTACAAAAAGGGGCATGTTCTCTTGCAACTCCAACAGAAAGCCATACCTGCAATGATGGCAGTGAGCAAACTTTCATGAGGATGTGCCTTTTAAGCCAATCTCTAAAGGATGCACAGGATTCTCCAGGCAGAGAGTATCTATGCAGGCTGTGATCCAGTGTATTAGTTGTCAATCCAACTGTGCATAGATTAATGGATTAGAAACTGAGATTTCCTGAATTGAAGTCAGTGGAGCTAACTTATATCATCAAGGTACAAGAATTTTGTCAAATTTTGTCTTAGAAAATATGAATGTATCCAAGAAAATAGAAGGACTTAGATTGGGAGTTAATGATTATGATTATAAGAGCATTATATATTTATGTGGATCTGTGGACTTGACAGAATAGATATAAGAAGTGATAAATAATATGGGGTGTCTGCAGAAGCAGAGAAAAAATAAAGGAGAGCTAGATTAAGTCTCTCAAATGCTTCAAGGTCATCATTTCTCCCTATTTTGCTAAACCAGGAGAATGGCAGACATGATAGACAGCTGTCAGGGCTGCGGTTGTCTTGTGCTCTGCTGGCTGGATAAGAAGGCCGAGCTGACGTTGATAGATCCATGTTGTGACATGAGTTGGTACGGTATAATAGGGATCAGTGCTGTGACTGGGATGTGTTCTTGTACAATCCTTCCTCTAACAGGAACATTAGCTTCAACTGTGGGAACATTTACTTTCAATGCCCGCCTGTTAGGGGCCTCTGTTTCAGCTGGCTCAAGGGCTTTTCTGTAGAAAAAGACAAGGAGACAGCTCTGTGCATTGAATGACAGTGATTTACCTGCCTGGAATAGAGGATGACCCTGGAGTTCCAAGTGCAGGATCCTGCTGGGAATGACTGCTAAGCTCTGTGGAACCTGGGCCATTTCTTCTGCTGGTTTTGGAGCAGCTGCCAGGCTCTAAGTCATATCTGTTTAATTGGAAAAAGGTGATTCCCTGATTAGTCTCTTCAAAATGGTGTCTCTTCTCCCATCACCATTCTCTGGAATCATAGTGTTGGGAATAGACTAACGAAAGTCACTCCATTTTGTTTAAAACCTCCATTTTGCGACCAGTGTCCTCTCCCTGCCCTCGGTGGAAAGTACCTGCCATGGCTGGCTGGTTTGACATCCTGCCTCCCCTTATTCCTGGTTGTTCCTGACAACTGTCTTGTCTACCTGATAGATGATGGATGCCAGCATTGTTCTCCTGATAGAAGATGGATGTCAGCATTATTGGAAACCCACAGTTATGGGAACCTGTTCCACCATTTTGGGAACGTGGGAATGTAGCTTGTAGTTTTGGGAACGTGTCCTCCACCTGCTTGCTTGCTTCACAATGGGGGTGGTGGTGGTGGTGATTTTGCCCTATAAAAGGTTGTCACAGAGACTGCTCAGGGTCTCCCTTGCCTAGCTGGCTTGGGGACCCTGGTGCACCAGTAATAAAGCTGCAGCTTTGAACTTCAGTTGAAGTCCTTGTGTCTTGTTGAGTGGCCCACAAGTCACAACACATAGGGCTCAGCATCTACCATCAGAGGTCAAGTCCTCTGTCGGGACATGGCTCTCCTGATTTTACTGTCACATCAAGGAATAGCACTTGCAGGGATGTCGATACATGAGGACCTCAGAGCAGGTCAAAAAGAGTCTATATCGTAGGGCATAAGCAATGTAACTGTTGGAAAATGGACCATATTACATGCTTTTCAGTGACTGATCTCTTGAGTGACTGTGGGGTGGCATCATGAGAGCACTATTTTTTTTAAAGTTATTTACCACACCAGATTAATTTTTCTTGTCATATATATTTAGTTTTGATAGTGAACAGATCGCTGTCAGATGCTAGGTAGAACATTCAAGCATTATTTCAATTCTAGTCATTTCAATCCCTCATCAATATAACAATAAAAGTGGAAGCTTTACCATGGTGTTGAGAGTCATCATTTTAAAAACAGATTTCTGTGAGTCCAGTGCACACTCTCCACTAATTATGTAGATGAACTCTGGTGCATGGGGTATGTTTGCCTAATTTTACTTTTTCTGCAGCACTGAAGGAGGATGCCTGGCTGAAAATATAAGAATCCTAGTCATAATATATTTTGCTCCAACTGTTGTCTTATCCCTATTGAATGGTATTTGATTTGCTTTTCCTCTTGTTTCCCTTAATTTCCTTTTAGTCATTTTGTTTTGGTGGAGAAGAGATTGGGGATAGCAAAGGAAGCAGCAAGTAAATTTTCCCAAGCATCACAGCCAAGACTGTTTAGAGCTTAGTAAAATCCCTAGGAAAAAATTTTTTGTATCTCCAAAACTGCATGTGCTTTACTTAATGCTTCATTGAAAGTGAGTGATTGATTCTGCTATTGAGGGAAAGGAGGGTAGCTAATTTCAAGGGATTCTCTCAGTCTTCAGCATTGCTCTTAGACCTATGATTGTTTGTGATGTCTTCAGATTTCACCAATTATTGGTGTTGTCATTGTAGCAGGTCAGAAGGCAACTTTTGTATTATATCACCTTGCTTGTCAACATCAGCATGAATAAGAGCTAGAAGTTATCCTTCAGGTAACAGTTTTCTGTAACTCATAGATCATAGTTAGACGTGCTTTACTTTTAAAATGTATGTTCAAAAATCTGATGACTAAATCACCTTATACAAATTATTCTCAATGGACAGAGCTTGAAACTTCCAGAAAAGAGAATAATATTTATTCCTATCATCTTTTTCCATGATAGGAAATTGTTTCAAGATCAGATATGATTTAGAATCAAATGTGCTTGTCTTAGAAGATATATACATTAAATATATACATTAAAATTGATTAAATTCCCTGGTGATTGAGTTAATAGGTACATGTCATCAACTAGCCAATGGGTCCCAATATGTTTGAATGAATCAACTCAGCAAATTCTAAGAAAGGAGGGATTAGGTGCAAATCTAGCTATCTAGATAGTGAGAGATCTGAGACTTTTATGACTTGGGGGCTTTCTTTAAGCAAAAGAATACAAAGTTACAAATGCAACTTTATACATGAAAATAACTAATTTGAGTTATGTATTTTTAATAGTATACAGATACCCAGATTATCACAAAAATCCTGCAAAACAGCACATTGCATATTAACTTGATGGACTTTTATAGTTCTTATGTTTTTTTGTGCATTCTCCCTTTTAAAAAAAGCAATATATTTTAAAATATTTTTTATGTAGTGATTAGAAAGGTAATGGTTTGTCTCTCAGCTTGGTTGATTTAGATTGATTTGTGTTGTTGATAGTTTAGAAACATTTATTTCAGCTCAGCAACCCTCTGTTGGTAATGTTGTGTAAATGTGAAGAATATATTTTTCTCAAAAAATCTTTTAAATCTTTTAAAAATATTGTATTTTATATACTTTTTCATTTTAGACACTTGGAGTTTTCTTAGGCAGTATCTAATTTGGAATAGTATTTGATCTGACAACAGTCATTAAACAATGCAATTCATTCATTAAACAATAAATTGTGTTTTTCTCTTAGAACATTCATCTGCAGCTTGCCTTTCTATTTCTGGTTTGTGGCTGCCATGTTATAATTCTCTTCATTGTGTTCATGATACCAATCTGTAAGTTTCAGTTTTCACCATAGATATTGAAGATTTGGGTTATATTGAAACTACTGCCAGTATTCTTTTTTAATTTACCTTTTGGTTTCCTTTTTTAAATCGCATCTGAATTTTGGCATTATCTAAAATTCTGAGGAAATAAAAAAAATGAATCTGAACATAAACAAGAATAACTAAAATAAGCTAAATCATAAACAAGAGCAGTTCAATGCATTTTAAATTGCTGCTACATAATTTGAGGTAAAGGTGTTATAATCAAATAAGTTTTATGTCATCTACAGTTACTTATTATCCTTGTTTTTTCATTCAGTTTCACTGATTTAGTGACAATATTGTGTGCTGTTCATCTAAAATCACTAGATTTTATCGGGAATATAATACAGATATTGTAAGATACAATCTAATGTCTTGTAGTACATAAAACATAACAGCAATAGATTTATGCTCTATAAACACAGAAATTCTGGTAAACTCTATTAAAAATGTGCTCCCATCAAAAAGGAAAATATATGCTACATTATATTTTGTGTGTATTATGTATGTAGCATAATCAAGTACATTCTTAACAGGAGAAAAGTTCAATTTTGATCACACACTAGTGAGAATGAAATGTCAAAATAAACCTTTGACTTTCTAGATATTAACTCCTGTTTCCCTTTCAAAATTCACATGGCTGCGTCAACCACAGGATATGCCAATATGGCAACCTCACTTCTCATCATGCATGTCAGGAAGTGGTGCTCTCTGTGTTGCACAGTAGGCTGGAGGTGTGTGTTTGGGGGCGTACTTGTAGTAGGATGGCTGGTCACTACTTAACAGAAATATCTGGAAGCCATATAAACATGTTCTGTTGAGCCCAAAACCCACTGTGTTCCTAACCCAACTTCTTACCCAAGAACCAAGATGAGTCACCATTATATCAGCATCACTTGACTCTGGGGAAAATAACACAGAGAAGGCATCAGAGTGGAAAGAGATCATAATCTTAAATCACTATAGCTCAAATGCCTCATTTTTGCAAATTTTACAAAAATATATGATACTGTGGGAGATTAGGATTTCTCTCAGGGTCTGCAAGGTACAGTCTCATCAGCATCACAATAAAGTTCTGAAGGTTGCTCTTGATGGTCAGAATGTGCTTTTATCCTTCCAGTGTGAAAGACGGCACTGGCTTATTTTGGGAAAGGAAGGCCATGGAGCAGTGGAACAATGGTCTATATATGGCACAAACTTGACACTAGCTTTGTTTTTAAGGGCCAGCAACTTCCTATTTGCTAAGTGACTTTTAATTGTGCGCTTCAGCTCTTTCTAGCATTTTCTGTAGGAAGTAAAGTCTAATTCTTTTACCTAGAAAAGTGGTGAATCAAAGGCTAAGAAGATTTCCCAGGTTTATATGTGCTTTTAATGATGACAATATTTGTTAAATATTTAAGGTAGGTCTTCTTAGCACCTTTGAGATGTTAATGTAAACATCAGAAGTGCCTCAAGAAGGAACTGGTGTATGCAGAATTTCTGAAATGTATTTGATCAAGGTTTTTTAAAAAAAATCTTCAGGGTCTGCCAGAGGACTAACTGCGGAGAAATGGTCTTGCCTGTGTTTTCACTTCCCATTAGCCACCAACAGGTGAGAGGTGAGATTGGTATTCCTGCTTGAACCAGTTGCAAGTAAAAGAAGCACTTATTATGCAATGACAATAGAATGTTCCTGTTCGTAATAAGACCACTATTGTTAGGTATGAAATTGCTAATATTTGGATAGATTTTCAAGTCTATATCTAATTCAGAGCAAGGTTTCAATGAAATGAACCCATATGCAAAATGATCATCTTCTTGATTTATCTCAATGGTGGCTTAAAAACCTCAGACATTGTTCCTACTTGTGCTCAAGACCCCCCCTTAAAGGCTTGAAACTCGATGTAAAAGTGAATTTTAAAGGGAAGAGGTGTTAACAGTAGTAGTCATTGAGTGTTTGTCAGTGTGGAGGTGAGGTGGTTTACAGAAATCCAGTGAATGAGAGATGGCATCCTCTTGTGATAGGGTCAAGGTTAAGAATGAAGGCGGTGCCAGGCAGTAATATTGCAGACCGCTTGTCACAAAACTTTTAACTAGAAGTCATGTCTATTTTGATGTCCTGTCACTTAAAATTGAACTCACCTGGCACTTTCTGGACTCCATTGTAGCCCGGCTTTGTGCTAAAACTGCCTCATCTTCTTATCTGGAATCTCTGCCTCAAGGTTTATTTTATTTCAAAAAGTTCTACTCACTTTTGCTTGAAGTATCTCCCCAACTGTAAGACATAAGCATATTTCAAAAATGATTATGCTATAGACATCCACAGAAATTCTTTGGAGAGAAGCCAGAAAAAAGCAAAGTGGGGAGAAAAAAAAAAGGTGGGTGATGGAGTTGATCTGGCTGTGAAAATTAGGTTGTGTAGTGTGGGTCAGGAGAGAGAAGGAAGAAGAGAGAAGGAAGCAGTGTTTTGGTGTTGCGGTGTACAACATACATATGTCCCGATCCCAGTTCCTGCTAAACTCATTTGGATTTCTCTATAAATCAAGACTTGGGCAAACTGTTACTGAGAACATAGACTGCTCTCCTTCCTGTGTTCATCTGAACCTCATTATTTGCAGACAGCCACAATATGAGATATGGAATATATTTACATGTCTATAATCAATCATACCACCAACTCATTTTTCCTTTCTGTCCCGTAATATCATTTCTTCCATTAAGAGTCTCCCTGTTTGACCTGGCTAGTCCTGGAAACAAGGCTTCTGAACTTCCCGAAAATCAAAGCTGACTGCTGGGGAGGGATGGGAAGAGGACTGGCAAAGAAAAAAGGAAAAAAGGAACAAAAAATAGTTATGTTGCTTACACTGATGCAAAACTGTAACAAGGCGTCTAGCTAGAATTAAGAATAAGGAGAGATGAATGGAGCCCAAGGTCCCAGGTCTAGGAGACCAACTTAAGTTTCATGAAAATTTTTTTTCTTATTTTTTTAAATTAAGATTTGTGATTATTTCTTTCTTTCTTGCCCTTTGGGTGGTCCTCCCCCTCTTCCCTACCTCCTATACCCTCCTTTGTTCACTCCATCATGTCTTTTCCTGCCAGTTATTAGTCAGTTTTTAGTCCATTGGATTCTTTTCTGGAGCAATGTCCTTTTCCCAGGTGTAGACGTGTTTTCCTGGGACACAGCGGCCTGTGCTTAGTTTTCCAGGTGTATCTTTGTTGCAGGCAGCCAGTTCACGCATGTTTGTGTCCTTCGTGCCTCCTCCTTCTTACTGATCTTCTTCTCTGACCCAGTCTCTGTCCACATATAAAGTTCTTGGCCAGGATAGGCACTGGTGGATGCTTGGTCTGGCTCATTGTGGGGCTGCTGCCCCATTTCTGTGACTTTCCTCTGCCTGTGACATGGGAGGGTGCCCAGCTTGCACTGATGGCACCTCTGAACTGGAAATTCCATTCCCATCTGTGGAAACCTCGTGGGTATATTTCTGAGACAGTTTGTCACTACAGTTGGTGTCACAGCCGTGTGTCCCTGGATATGACATGTTTGTTTGTCCTGGGCCTTAGTTCTTTCTCCTCAACTCCATCTTCATGTGTATCTGCCACTGAATTAGTGATTATGTTGTTCTTGGTGAGGATTGACTGGATTTGGAGCAATCAGAGGGGGTGAAAATGACCTCCCTTCCCCTAACCCCATGCACATCCCCCATCCTTGTTCTGCACACCTGACAACCATCCCCCTATTCTGGTGGGTCTACAAGGAGAAGGAAGAGCCTCCAGGGGTACAGGTGGTCTACCCCACCCCCCCGGGGGGAAACAGGTGAAAATGCGGGGCTTTCTAGGCCTTCGATTCTGGCTCATTTCATGAAGATTTTGTTCAAGATTTATGTGTTCAGTTTCTGGCTTTATTTGTTAATTTGTAAAGCAGTAAGATGGGGTTTAAATGGAACCCACCAACCAACCCCTAAGATGGTTGTCTCAACTGACTATTTCAAATGCTCTAATATTACAGTCTTGTGATTGGTGGTTTCCTGATTAGCAGGAGTTATGACTGAGATTAGAAGAACTAGATGTTGGAGGAAAATGAAGGTTAACCCTTCATCTTTTCCCACATTTGACTGACTTGTTGACTGACTTAACAGTTGTTACTGTTAATTTGAGCACCTGTTAGCTTCCAGGGTAGATACATTAAAACAGAAGATTTTGTTTGAAGATCTCCACACCTTGGAGAAGTGTGATTTAAAGGGTCATTTAAATGTTACTTGAATAATCCATCTACTGATTATAATTTCAGAAAGTTAGATCTGAAAGAAAAGGCAAAGTTCGTTTACTCAAAACATCATTTTATAGATGCTCAAGCTGAGTTAGGTCATTCATTCATCCTTCCATTAATTAATTAATTAATTCATTCATTCATTTACTCAACAATGTCTGTTGAGTGACTTCTTTCTGTCAAATGCCTGATAGATACAGAAGTACCTGGGGCCTAGCATAATCACCGTTTTAGAACTTCTATTCCAGTGAAGCCAAGTAAAGGTAAAGAGAGATGGGGGAGGGGAGTAGGTATGTACACACACAATACACACACTTTTTCAGGGAAAGCTTCTTTGTTAAGGAAGGGGTGAAGACCAGATTGACTGCTATACCAGAGCATAGGAGCCCCTTCAGGCTGACTCCTGTTCACACCAGAAGCTTTGGTTAGAGGCTTTGAAAATGAGGGCAAAAAACAGAACAGATTTCTTAGAGAACATGTGACAAAACTGTCCTTTCCATCTATGACTCTTGAAAATTCTAGTAAATTCCATGAACTTTTGCAGATGGGCCACACAACCTTAGAGCAAGTAGGAAAACGGACTGCCCCGCAGTGCTTTGGTAATGGTGTTTCTTCATGCAGCCCTAAGGTGGAGTTGAGTACAAGCTGACGTGAGGTTGTTAGTGCTGGTTTAACTCCTGCAGAAATAGCTTGATGAGAGTGAGAGGACAGTGAGAGTAAAGGAGGGCTGTGGTTCATCCTCACAAGACAGCAGCACCATAATTTAAAAACCCTTTATGGTTAGAGGTTGGAATGAAGTGAGACAGGCTCCCAACCCATGTGCTTTGCCTGTTCAGTGTGGGAATTATGGGAATTGACATCAAAAGTCAATTTCTAGGACAAGCTGAGAATGAGAGCATGTTCCTTTCGGGTCCTTCACATCAAAGTCATAAATGTGGATGAGGTACTAAGAGCTTTCAGTGGAATATGCACTGATGAAAAGGAATGCTCAAAAACAAAACAAAGCAAAACAAATCCAGAAAACAAAATACCCCCAAACCCAATGCCTAAACAGAGGTCATACTCTCCAGCTTGGAACTTTATCCTCCAGATGGTGATCTCAAGATGATTCTATGGAGAACAGCTCCCAGTAGGAAGAATGTTTTAGGAGCAACACATTCTTGGTGTTGGTTCAATAAATTTGGGTTTACAATATGGCTAATTCATCTACCAACACACAGACTATGCTCAAGACATCTATGGTCTAGTTCTGTCATCTCAACTAGGAGATCTGGCTGGGTCTGCTATGGAGTGTTGGTCTGTTTCAAGTAGGAAGACACAATATAAACAGGAAAAGTTGAAGATATCCCTAATTCCAGATGGACTTTGGAACAGAGGAGCTACTCAGTATGAACCTCTTTAGACGATGATGGCCTAGCCAAGGCAAACTTTTCTTCCATGAAAGAGAAGGTAGGTTCACTATAGAAAGCTGTGTGGAGGACCCTCAACTACTGAAAATGGAGCTACTATTCAATCCAGCCATCCCACTTCATTCCAAAGGACACAAAAGCACTCATTCAAAAGGATACCTGTACTCAGATGTTTATTGCAGCACTACTTGCAATAATCAGGATATGGAAACAAACCAAATGCCCCAAAACAGATAAATGGGTCAGAAAGTTGTGGTATGTACACAATGTAATATTATTCAGCAATCAAAAAGTCAAATTTATGTCATTTGCAGTAACATGGATGGAGCTAGAAGGAATCGTGTTAGCAGAAATAAGCCAGAAAGAAAAATAAGCCAAAGAGAAATATGGGATGGTCTCACTTATATGAGGGATATAGGGAAAACAAACAAATGGACAAGAAAAATTTAAAACTGCCAACAGAACTGAAGCATAGAGCAAGAGGGTGGGAGGAGGTAAAATTTGGGGAGGGATGGGCACAAGAGATTAAGATGGTTCATGGATGAAAGGGTGGTGGGAGAACCTCAGGGTAGACAATGATGTAAAATATATATACAAAGTAAAATTAAAAAAGAAGAAAGAAGGCAGGTTCTTGTTATTGTTGCTCTTGATTTATGATAACAACATAAATTAATTTTGACAAAAAGACCACTAATATCTTACAGTCTAATAAGATTACTCTTACTTTTATAATCTATTTATGGTCCATCCTGATGTTCTTCTATGTACAGTCTTAGTTTTTATATTTGTAATCATAGTCATGAATGTATTATTTTATACATTTTTACTGAATACTAGATCAAGAAGTATAATATTATGGTGGTGTAATATTCCACTGGCTTAGATGCAGAATTCATTAAACATTCCTTATTATTATACATTTAGATGCTTCTGAAGCTTTGCTCTTTGAGACAGAGCTGCAAATAACATTATTGTGCACTTAGTTCTTCTGTCTGTTGAATTATTTCGTTAGGAATCATTCCCAGGAGTGGAATTTTTGGGTAGAAGGGAATGATACATTTTTATAGCCCTTGGTATAAATTGCCATAAGAGAAGCTCCAATAAAATTTCAGTGGCAATTTCTCCTTGAAGAGTCTGTAGGACAGGGGACTTTTTTACCACTTTGTAGCACTTGTAGTCTCCTTTTTCCGGCATGTGAATGTGGTTGGAGACTTGGCTTAGCAGAGATGGTAAAATGGACTGCATGGCTATGTTTTCGTTACTACTGCACTCCCCAGCTTTCTTATGGTCTGGAAGCTGTAAATCAGTTATCTCCTCTGCTTTTCCAGCCCTCCTCAGTAACTAGATACAGATTTTCAGGAGTCAGAGTTAAGGTCAGATAGATCACTAGGTCTGACAGGGAGCAAATCTTTGAACGCTTCAGAACTGGGTAGAAGAAGGTGAACTTTAAGAAGGCTGGATGGATACAATGTGATTTGCTTCATTACTCTGATTTAGAGGGTGAAAATGTTGATGTTTCTTTTGTTGTAGTCAGGATAACTCAGTCACAGACTCTAAAAGTGATGGCTACAATCATCAAATGTAGTTCAGTAAAATTAAGGACATGTGAAGGTGATGTATGAAAAGCATGGAACAGGATTTAGGAAAAACATGGGCCTGATTAGGATGTGTGCCAGTGGGGAATTTTTTTCATAACCCTTTAGGACATGTGTGAAAATAAGGTGACAGCAATATTTGTTTGCCATGGCCACAGGAAATGCGGAAGACATTTCTAGCTACACAGTTCTTTCCTGGGCTGTGTGTTTTATGTGGAGGGTGATGTTGGTGCTCTAATCATTGATCAATCCTAAGGTGAGCTCTTATTTGAAATCTTTATTTTATAATAAATTATTCCTTTTTATCCATGTTATCTCTCTATTCTCAGTTACAAAGGAACTTAAACTTGTTTTGTTGGGAGGAGATCAACTAGAACCAGTGATGGGAAAGCAAAGCAAAACTAACTCTAAAGAATGTTGTGGCCAGTGGGATATGAAAATTGTCATTTAGTAGTGCATGCCCTATTGCCATATGTTGAATCTTCAAGAAAATCCTCAAGATGATCTGATGTCATGACACGAGAGTGGTCAAATCTGATAATGTTTGAGTTCAAGTTTTCAATCATCTTGTTCTTGTAGCACTTAGTATAGAAAGTGGGGATTCACCAAGTTTGGCTCTTTCAAGCTTCCCATTTGGTAGTTTTTGATTTGACACTTTGTGTTGAGTGCTCATAATCATAGGAAGATGTTCGTACTCTAGTTGTCAGGGCTTGTTCAGGTGTGAGTGATAGAAAGTCATCACAAACAAAAGGAAATGTCTTGGTGCATGTTATAGGATTGTCCAAATAATTTTGGGCACAGCTGATTCCAAGAGCTTAAGTAATGTCCTCAGATTTCTATTTTACCCTCCATTTCATGCATCTGTTCTTTTTATGTATGGTTTCTTTTTTTTTTTTTTTTACAAAGACTCACAAGCTAGGAAAGATGGGCAGTGGCAGTCAAAAGTATACACTCCTGGGTTGGTGTTTTCTCCATGCTTCTAAAAGAGAGCTCCAGCCTCTTTTAGCAACCAATTTCAAGATGGACTTTATGTCTATGTTGACATTATACATATATACCTGGTAAGAGTAGTTAATATGATAATGACCTCTGACTGGGGAACCCCAGAGATACTCCACAGGCCACAGACAGGATG
This sequence comes from Uropsilus gracilis, assembly GCA_004024945.1. Classification (NCBI taxonomy): domain Eukaryota; kingdom Metazoa; phylum Chordata; class Mammalia; order Eulipotyphla; family Talpidae; genus Uropsilus; species Uropsilus gracilis. The sequence continues at coordinate 94,275 of PVHY01002597.1, read as the reverse complement.
TGGATACAAGAGGGTGATCCAAGAAAGGAAAACAGGAGAAAGGGGTTCTGGTTAAACCCAACAAGTTGTCTTCTAAATGCCATTGAGTGAGGTGGTCTTGTCCAATATTTTCTTTCCTTTTGGACATGCTTTCCAGTACCCCCACACAATCTCATATTTTGAACTATGTATTTAGAAGACCACATTAAAAGTGTTTACTCTCTCTTGCATTAATAAATATGAACTCTAGCTCAAAGGAAATCTTTGATCTCTTTGTAGACTTTAGAAAGATTTATTAGTTTCCCGGACAGCCTTCGTCAGTGGATTTTGATGTAATGAGGGTCATGTCTACCCTAAACTTCACCCTATACCTTGGTACTCAGAGTAGTCAATGGTCTCCACACCTGAAAGAGTAAGTTTTTTCCTTCATTTCACCTTCTGCTCTGCATACAAGCACATTTAACAAAGAGATGAATCCAGAACTCTAATTTGAAGACTTTTCTCTTAAGAGAGATTTGAACACTCTGAAACTTTGTGTGCATTTATTATCAAATGGATGAATTAGATTGAATGACTCCTCTTTAAATTTTCCCTAAGAAATCCTCATTGTGGCTAACTAAGAGCAGGTTTTTCTCTAGAATGAACTTCCTTGTTCTTATAGAGTATGCATGATATTTCCATAATAAAGCAAGATTATGGAACTTGTTGACTACTTGTAAGCAACTTCAAATGTTTTTAGCTAGCAACAGACTGAACAAATGTAGAAAGAAGCACATTTTCTGAAGTTACTGACTTCAAAATCACAACCTACAGACACTTATACCTCAGACTTACTTTAGTTTTCCTGTGGTTATATTGAGGATTTAGACTAAAGCATGATTATTCTATAACCCAAGGAAAGAAAAAAAAATGTCTTGGGGGTAAATGTCTGATGTGTGTATATACCTTAGTTTTTCTGCAGTATTACCTGAAGAGTTGAGTTCCTCATCCCCTCCCTCCCTCTCTTTTTCCTTCCCTCCCTTCCATCCTTCCTCTTCTGCCCTCTTTTTCTGGAGCAACAAACAGATCACAAGCTGAATTGGTTTAAATGGATTAAAAATGAGAACTAATCAATATCTGAAATAGTAGTGCTACATTCCATTTCCTAAGATAAATACTGTTTCATGTCAAAGAGTAGGAGATATTACCACAGTTCATGGAGCAATTGATATTTATGTCAATTTCATCTTTTTAAAAATAAATTGTAATTAAAAAATGCAAATGGTGGAAAACATGTTTGATGAAGAACTGGTTATAGAAAAAGAGATAACATCAATGTTTTCTACCGAGAGTAAAGTTTTAGGGAAGAGATGGACTAAGGAAGTTTTCTTTTTAATTTGGAGGGGGTGTCTTTTCCTAAAAATGTAATGAATCAGCCAATTGCAGATTCTCTCTGGGGTGAAATGAAGTGGAAAATAAGTGTACCAGTTGTTCTCTGACTTCCCTAATCTTTTCCCTAATCTTTTCAGAGAGCAGCTAGCCTACCCTGAGTCACTAAGTCTACTTGGTGGATGGGGCTGAGAGCTTGTTGCTGAAACATTTGAATTCTGCCATCTATACTTACTTTGTATTCATTTGAGGGACTGTGTGCATGTGGTTCTGTTTATGCTCTTGATTATCACTCATAGCTCAGATGTCTCCATATGGGGTCATTCCTTACACACACACACTTGTTAACTGCTCAGTTCTTTTTCAAAAATTATCTCAATCTTTTCATTCTAAAACCACTTTATCTTAATTCCACTTATAAATTAAAAACATCTGTTATATGTGATGAAGGTACATATACATACATTAAAGAAAAAGTAAGTCTTGAGCTCTGGGATGAAATAAGATGTAAATAAGTACCATCAACCATTAAGATAATATGTTCTAGTCATTCTTCACCTGTTTTTTTGCTTTTGTTTTTTAAATTTTTTATTAAACCTGTTTTTCATCAAGCAACATTTAAGGCATATAGAAGCAATCCTGTATTGATTACATTTTCATTAGCTAGTATGGTTATTTATTAGTGTTATAAAAGTATTACATTTTATTTTTTTTACTGCAAATTTCCATTTTCATTCTACTATACAAACTTCCATTTCTACTACTACAGAATTATGTGGTGTCCCCTGAAATTATAACTAACAAAAGTATAATCAATGCAATTACAATTACCATTGTTAACTCCAACTCATACAACATGGGAAATGCTTTGTTGCATGAATTTTTAAAATTCCAAATAATGGATATAAGACTGAGGCATAAGAATATATCCCATTTGTAAGTTTGTCCAGATTATTGAATAAAAAGTAGGATAAATATGGATCTCAAATTATAATGTCAAATTTTAAATTATCAGCCTAATGATTAAAGTTGGTTATATTTATTTGTCATAAATGGATGTTGAACTTTGTTAAATGCTTCCTCAACCTTCTCTGGCAGCGTGCAAATGGCCCATGTGGTAGCTGACTCCAGTCTCTGAGCAGTCTGATGCCTTTGAATCTTCATTTTTCAGTTTTTAGTCTTCCTGGAGATACTCATGTGTCCAGTTGTAGGAGTCTCAATTTTTCCAGGAGTTTGTATTTGACTATATTTTTCTTTTTCAAGACTGTTTGATTGATTGATTTAGAGCGATTGCTTTTAGATTTTCTGTTTACCATGTTGCGGGCATGTCTTCTAAAAACAATTTCTAATAAAAATTAGCAGCACCATTAGTTTAGAAATCATTTGATCCATCAACAGATGTTTGTTGGGCACTGTATTAAAGTCATGTAGTTTATGGATTTGAGCTTTAATTTTCTAAGGGTCCAGAAAATTAGATCTTGCAGACATTCTTAAATTTATTAATCATACTTGGAATCAGAGAGATAAACTTGCCTTAAAACAGAAAGCTAATAAATAGTGGAATTGTAATTTAAACTTAGGTCAGGATTTTTCAAGAGGGTGTGCGTGCATTCCTACTGTCATGTACTACCTCCAAAGGGCTTGTTTGATACTTAGTCTTATGTGGATTGGTGATTTTTCAAATCATAAACATGTGACCCAAGTTCATGAGAAAGATGAGGGTGAGTGTTAAATCATTCATACATGTGTTTGATTACAGGCTATTTGCTGTCCTGAGGAGATTCATTGTACCACAGTCAACTGAGCAAGAGGCAAAGTCATGCACAGAGAACTTCTTCTTTTGTTTAAGATGTAATCCCTACTACAGGAGGGAATTCTTCATGCTTACCTTTTATTTATCACTTGTTTAAAAATAATTATATCACAATAAGAAGGATTATTGAAATCCCATTTCCTTTGAAGGGTTTCCTTCAACTTCAATTTATTAACCTTGTTTTTGGACTGTCTAAATAGGACAACTCTAAGGACACATCATTCTGACCCTCACATCCTTCTACCCCTCTTACATTTTCTTTTCTTGACCTCACTCACTTCAGAGTGGTAATGAGAAAAACATACCACAAAGGGAAGCCATATTTATCAGAAGAAACTAAATTACTGATTAACTTGGCTTCTATGTGCTCTGGCCAGTTTGGGACTCTGGTCCTTGATTAAATAATATTTCTGGGTCCCCAAGGACACTTATTACTCATGGCTGTTCCTGAATATTACTGGTGCCTATTCAGGGTTTGATTGAAGAGTTTTAAAAAGAAACTGTCCTACCCCTTGCCTGTCCTCTATATAGTCCTGACGCAGCCAAGCAGAAAAATATTAATAGAGTTCTGAAAAGACTGAATGAAACTATAGTTTCCAACCAGTTCCCTTGGGGAACTGGAGATGCCTGGACTGTGGTTCAGAGATGTTAATTCTACTGGCTTTGACTTTGCCAATTGGGTTTTACTTCATTTTTCTTTTTTTCCCCCTCTCACTGGCCACTTCAGTCAAGAAAGTTGTGTATAAAGGAAGTGTTCAGCATCCCCCATGTGCTTATGTAGCAAATGCTGTCAAAAGCACTCAGTAAAATAACAAAACAGCTCTCATCAATGACATTTTTTGTATTATGGATTTCCTAGCTCTCTGATAGGCTGCACCTTTGATTTAGGATTTCAAAAAGAATTTAATCATGAAAGAAAGCTCTGTGTGCTGGGTGAATCCTTTTGAAAGCAATTGCCTTTTATATCTCCAGGTTCTTAATCGCTCCTTTAGTGGGTTCTGCTATTTTATTCTCTTTTATGTTTGGATCAACATGTAAATAACCAAGGAGGATGACCTGCTTTACTTAAGGTAAATGTTATGAAAGGTGGAAATGGATCCAGGCTATCTGGGGGAAGGAGAGAATATGCCACTTGGGGGATAAAGAGATAGGATGCTGATCCATTTTATCAAGAGATGATTTTTCATGCCAAATTTTGGCATCACAAACCTGGGACTATTATGTTTTCACTTTTTTTCCAAGGTAAATTGCAGAGAACAATAGTCCCATGAAGTGCTCTAGGACAACTCTTCCAAGGTCAGTTAAGTTTGGGAAGTGCTAGGAAGGACATACTATTCTTAGTGGTTGACAATAGCCACCACTCTATTGAATTAACATTTTTATGCCTTATTTACCTTCTACTGACCCCTTTTAGAAGAGCCATTATTAATGTAAAATGTTGATATATTATGGAGTCTTCTACTTTTATGTGTCTTTTCATGACTTTTTAAAAAAATATACAAAGCAAATATGACAAACTGTCAACAGTTGTTATTTTTGAAAAGAAATTTTGGGTTGTATCTTTTTATAGAACATGTTTAATTTCTGAGAATTAAAGTATATGGAAAACACAAATGTTAATTGTAAATGAAGTATTTACATAATAATCATTCATTTATTCATTTATTAACTACATGTGTACTGAACAGTTAAAATATGATTGTGTGATTATTGTCACACGTCATATCAGTAAATGAAATAAACAGCTCTGATTTTAGAAAGTCAGATTAAGACTCAATTAAATAAATATTTATGAATTGTTAAGACTTGCTTCTATTAATGTCCAGGTAATCTCCTTTATACCTAACTCTTCTCAAGATAAAATCTATAAAGCCTAGATGAAAACTAGCAAAACATAATAAAAGACCCAAACTAACATTTGGAAGGTGCTGGAGAATCAAAAAAATTGGGGCAGTTTCTGGAAGGCAATCACCACTTGGATAAAGAAGAAGACAGTAGGTGAGTTCAGGTCCCATTTTCATGACTTATAAATGGAGTGAAGGCCTCAGTTTCCCTAGAGAGGTAGGATGCTAAAGCTGTGATGCGAAACCTGGAATCTGTTTAGACTATAGAATCAAAGAACAATGCTTGGGATAACACAGCCATGTTCAAACTTGGAACAGTGAGAAGGAACCTACCATTTTTTCTGTAGATAAATCCTAATTTTCTGGCCTCTGAAGCAATGTTTGGAAGAGATTCCAGGTAGCTCAGTTAAGGATTATATCGAAACTGTCATGCAATAAAAAGAGTTCAAAGATTGAGGCCAATCATATTAATTGTCTACTAACATAAATGGAACAAACAAACACTTATTATTCTTTACTAGAGGAATAAAACTGGATCTAGCAAGCACCATCTAAAATTAACATATAAAGAATGGAGAAAATCTTACCTGTTCTTGACAGAAAGGAAAGTAAATAAAGGCCACTTTCAAAATGAACTAGATATTGGAATAAACAAGCAAGAATTTTAAAGTAGGCATTTTTGTGAAACTTGAGGTCATGAAGAAAATATGCTCAGAATGGATTTTAAAAATGTAAATTAGCAGAGAAGTTAGAAAATAATAGAAATTATGGAATTGAAAAACATGGTGTTTCAAATTTAAATATTTGCAGGATTATTTTAGCTAAGATAAGAGATGACAGGAGAAAGAGTCTGTAAGCTTAAAGACAGATCATTAAAAATTAGTCAGTTTGAAGAGTAGAGAAAATAATTAAAAATTAATAGAACCTCAGAGACAGATGGCAAACTGTGAAAAAACAAACAATAAGCCTAACTCAAGTCCCAAATGGAGAAGAGAGAACAGGGAAGAAATAATGACTAGAATTTTTCTTTTGGCAAAAGACAGATTTATAAATTTGTGATTCATAAATTTGAGTTTTGAAAAACTTAAACAGAAGATATATAAAAAAATCTCTGCCCAGGCAAAACTGCTGAAAACCAAAGATTAAGAGAACATTTTAAATATAGTCAGAGAAAATGGATCCATCTTATATAGGGGAATGACAATTAAAAGATCTTTATTGATCTCTACTTGGAAAGAAAATGGAGTCAGAGAACATGAGAACACATCTTTCAAGAGATGAAGAGAAAACCTAACTGAAGATTTTTTTATCCAGAAAAAAAAAATCTCAGGAATGAATGCTACTCACCAAGACCAAACCTGGAGGAGCTTTAGAAACACAGCAGGTCTTCAAAACCTCTGGAATACCTGGACAGACAGGAACACCTGTCTGTCCACAGCCATTTTAAAAAAGGAGTTGGTTAGAAGACTAAGGGGAAAGACATTGTGGGCATTGGGGGAGGCCAAAGGACAAATATTTTAATGAGCAATAGAAATTTAGATATAAGAAAAAAGAGGTACTTTTGGCATTGTATCAAGTTACTCTAGCAAAGGCATTATTAATAATGATAAAATACAAAACATTAGCTATGGAACAATATTTGCAATCCAGATGATAGATAGCTAATCTTTACAAAATCCAAAAAGCTCCCTCCAAGCTAAATGTGCTAGTCATACGGAAGATATGTTTACACACATCAATGCTGAAGGAAAGAGCATATTAGATCATAATGAAGTAGCATCTTAAAAAAAGAGCCAAATCAGTAATTGCTGTTGGAAATATGGAAACAATAGGTGATTTCACACATTGCTGATAGAAATCCAATTATTATAGCTTTCAAAAATCTATCCTCTCAGCATCCATTTATATTGATATATTTTTGGTCTCAACAATTCCACTATTTTGTATAAGTGGAATAAGTCACAATGATGCTAGCTGGTAGGTTGATGATCAATAGGTAGATATAGTTAAGTGAGAAAACTGAGAAATTCAGAAAAGCAAAAATGCAAATTAAGACAGTTTTAGTCAAATTAAGATAATTTATCACCAGCAGATCTGAACTAGATCTAGTGTTGAAAGAAGTTCTTCAAGCTGAAAGGAAATTATAGCAGAAAATACCAATTTCATGAGTTACCAGTTTTGAGAGATATAAAGCAAGACAGCATGATATTGGTGAGAGAACAGACCATAGATCAATGTAATAGACTCTACACAAATAGAGTCAACTGATTTTTGGCAAAGATGCAAATTTGGTGGAGAAAGGATCGCTTACCCAAATGTAGATATTTGTCAAAACCCAACAAATGTATGCTAAGATGTATGGATTTTATACTAAGCAAATCTTACCATGAAAGAAAAGATATGTTTACTTAATGCTTTGCATGCTGACAGATTTAGGGGGAGAATGTATTTGTCTTCAATTTGCTCTGAAATGCATTAAAATGGTTCATGCATGCATGGAGCAATGAAAAGAAATGTGATAGCATAGTTCAGTTCTGTGATAATCATGGGATCCAAGTAGTAGTTATTCGGGGGCTAATGTGGTATTTTTGGGGTATATTTCAAGAGTTTTGTCATAAGTGTAGAAATTATTAATGCACTGTTCTTTCTGGGCTGGCATTTCTAACTATGGTTCCCCAATCAGGGAAAGAAAAGTTGTTCTTTGTTCTTTATTTTCAAGGATCTACTAATTGAGTGAATGAAATAAACATGTAAATCATAAAAATATGTTACCATTAATTCAATAGAGGTCAACACAATTTGCTATGGTAACAAATGGAAAGGTTCCACAAGACAAGCTAGGGGTGATCAAGGAATGATGAGGGAAGGTGTCTAGTATTTGGTGATGCTTGTGCTGACCAACAACAGCTTCCCAGGCAAGCTGGGGAAGGGAGGGGGGGAGTTGATAGAAGGAAAGAGTGTTTTGGTAAAGGAGATGGTGTGAGCAAAGACATAAAAGAGGAAAGACTGCAGGAGGTATGTAAATACTTGCATTTTAGTGCGGCTATAGTTTGACTTACAGAAAAAAATTGGTGGGGTATTGGATATAATAACCAAGCCTGGACGCCACCATTTGTGTTGGTCTATGAAGAAGCAGAGAGTGATTTTAGGTAAGGAAGTAACATGAACACAGTTGGGTTTTAAAATGCTCTGGCAGCTGTGGAAGGTAGAACTGAAGTCTTGCCTCTGAAAGAGTAATTAGAAGCTGTAGCAGTAATGAGATTTGATGAGAGTCTGAATTAGGACTTATATTTTAAAGATGGGGGAGGGTGCCTCAACGTAAGGCATAGGAAGAAACAAGGTTGGATATAGATTGAGGATGACCATATAATTTATCATCTATAAGGACATTTTGAGAGTGAAGCTTAGCATTTTGATAATTATGCCAGGATAAGGGACATTAAGTGAAATAGCTTGGGACCAATGGATCATATTTTTATATGAGATTTGGAGGGGTGGGGAGAATTAGAGGTAAAGCCTAGGATGACTCTGAGACTCAGAGGCCAGAGATAGGAACAGTTTTAACAGTGAAGATGAAGTGCCAAGAAGTTTATGATTTACTGGTTTCTGCTCTTAGGAATTTACAATCTGAAAACAATCTCAACCTTTGTTGGCTACCGCTGTCAAGGATAAAAATGACATCTAAGCTGGGTCATAAAGAACGTAGGATTTAGATCTTTAAAAGATGAAAAAAGACATATGACCAAGGTGAGTTGTGTGTCTGGAGCTGTGAAAACAGTGCTTTGTAACAATTGCTCTTTTGGTTATCTAAATATTTCTAAAATAGAGATAACTCAGGTCCTTATTTTAGAACTTTAGGGGTCCAAGTAAAATAGACACAAAAGACAGGTACAAGGTCAGGATGTTCACTGTATTATCACTGGACCTGGACCGAGCAGGAAGCTAGCACCTGGGACCACAGTGCTGTTTTCTATGCCTGCCCCCTTGATTTTGGATGTTGGACTCCTCATGAGAACCGAAGTTTCTGAACACATTATGTCACCATGATATTTTTGTCAACAGAGGCATTCTCTAACTCCCCAGTGGAACTCATATTCAGACAGATGAACACTGTTCCTGAAGAGGGTTACTGTCTCATTTGTGTTCTGCCTCGAAAGCAGGACCAAAGAGCCACACGTGTCCTTGGTTTTTATGTCGTTGTTTCTGATCAAGAAAACTGAATCAACTAATGTCAGGTTCTTTCTGTTTACATCAGTGGGATAGCTCTTTCCTCTTCCCAGTTAGGAAATGAATAAGGGGTGGGTAGAAGACACAGTTTCACTGGTAGGTTGTCCCTTTCTGGGGTGAAAGCTATTCATGGATACTTTGGGTAGGGCACTAGAGGGAGACTCTTCTAACACCCTCTATGTCCATCGTAACTCAAGCTCAGTTTTGTCCAGTTCATACACACATTGAATTTATTATTATGTGGCAGCATCCTTTATAGAACACTCAGTGTGACAGCTTGCCTCCCATTCTTTTTTCCTTCCTTCAAATGATTTCTCAGCACTGACATTCTCACACTGGTAGATTTAGAGTCAGTTGTAAATTTGCTTCCATTTCTGTCTGATTGATTTCTTTTGAACAAGGCACACCTTTTGATCACTGTCTTTATAACGCATTCTATACCACCAACTGTCTGTGATATTTATGAGGTGAAATTGATCTTCTTTTGCTAAAACTCAAGTTCACTTTGACTTTCTCCCCCTCACCTGTATTTGCTGCGCGCCATTTGCAAACCAGAAGAGTCATTCCAAATGAAGTTAAAAAACCTCTCTCGTTAACCATCCCTAAAAAAACTTAGAGACTAAATTACAAAAATGACCTCCTAGGAGCACTGGTGCCCATTAAATTTCCTTATCTAAGTTAGAGACCACCCACCTACTCTACTCTAAAGAGCAATTACTCTTTGCTTTAAAATGTTAATTATCTCTCAGGTTTATTTGTCTTCTCTAAAATTCACCAGGTCCACGCCCGGTGTCCCTATAAATACCCCTTTCTTTTGTTAATAAAGTTGTCTCATGGTTTATACTTCCATTTAACCCCTGGCTGTAGCTGGGCCATCTCTTCTGTCCGTTCATTTCTCATACTTGATTCTGGCGGTCAACATATATGAAGATATAAATATATCTGCTGAGATCTTTGTAGGACCTGGTACTTTAAACTGTGTTCTCCTTTGAATTATCAGGCACTTGATTTTATCTACTGTTAATTTATATCTCTCTATCTTATCATGTATCTATCTGTAAAAGACAAAAGTCATGTTGATGGTCTTAATATTTTTCTGAGAATATTTTATCTTCTTTTCTTTTCTAATTTCAGGTTAGTCTTCTCAATTAGGAAAACAAATTATCCTAATTCTTTGTTATCATGTTATGTTTTTTGGAAAGGAATTCTATAATTTCAAGATGGAACTTAAGGAGACATGACTTACTTACTCCTTTTTATCCAAAGTCAAGGAATAAATGTACTCATAAAAGTCTTCACCACAGAATTAGGAATTGGTGAATAATGAAGCATCTCTCTCAGGACTACAGTAACATCATTAGAGTTTCTTCCTATCTTTTCTCCTTGGCAATATGGGCTGAGGATGGCTGCTAGTTGGAAGAAGCCCCTAATCATAGATAAGTTAGGAGTGGAGCATAAGGTAGAAGAGAGAAAAGGAAGTGTGAGAATAAACTTGGATAAGCTAAACTCTGGAAAGGGATTTATTTTTCAAGCTGTGGCTAGGAGAGTAAAAACATCTAGAAAATGAAGAAGAAAAGCATCAGATTCATTTTAGTTAAAGCCTAAAGCCTAAAGCTCAGAGGCCAAAAGTAAGGACCATAGATCTCCAGTCTAGGGTTAAGGAAAATAGGTCAAACCTTATCCTTACGTTCACATAAGGGCTTCTGTTCCATTCTTCAAAAGGAATGGAGAAGCACATCTTGCTCTTGTGCTTGACTTCCTCTAACAGGAGAGTGAGACTAACTCAACGGGAGGGACTATAAGGCCCCTGGAACAGGGGTGTGCCACCCAGGAGACATGGGGCATCTCTTGTCTAACATGCTTCCAGGTGTTGTGGGAACTTGCCATTCTTCCTTAATTTCAGTTTCTTCAAGATGAATTACTTGGGTCCAACAGGTGTACACTTACTGAAGTAGGTTTGGGAAGACATAGGGGAAACCTTGTGATAGGCCCTGACCCTGATTAATTGACCATTAAACTGATAGTTTAATGCCACTTTAGCTAGTTGTATTTAATGCCAGTTTAGCTAGTTGTGTACAAAAAGAGAAAAGCAATTATCTGGATTCCAAATCAAAAAATTAAATTCTGAAATTTTGGGACCTAATTCATCAGGTCCATAGATGACACAGATTTAGGTTCTAAAGATTTAGCTAGAACCAGAGTCTCTTATTTTCCTGGAGTATATTCTGCACATATTGCTCCCTCCTCCTTTCCATCAGCTCTAATCAGCATCCTAGTTCAAATCTTGTTCTTTTTGCAACTTTAAGTTTTCTGGTCAGCACATATATATGTATGTGTATTTTTTCTAAGTTTTATATATATATGTCTATATAATTTTTCCTTTATTCCTAGCTTCATATTCTACTCTTTTAAAGCCTTAATACATGTGGAAATAATGGTTGCATCATTAACTGCCATGTGGCAAAGGAGTCCTAGACAGAGACCAGTACAGTTAGGATGGCACAGCTATAACATGGGATTTAATAGGGAAGAATGCATAGGAAGAGAAGGAACAGACCCATTGTGCTCCTCAGGCATTTCTTTTGCTAGAGCTGCTGACTCAAGTTGGGTAGAGCTAAACAGGATGCAGTCTGGCCAGTGAATCAATGAAGAGGACCCTGTTCTCCATATTGATAGGACCTATATGTTTGTATTTATAGGGATTTGCTCTTTAGATCAGGGTTGGCTAGATTTTTTCTGTAAATAGATATAGATTAAATATTTTTAGCTCAAGGGCCACAGGTTCTGTAACAACTATTTAATTCCACTGGGTGAAAGCAGCCATAGCCAATATAGGTGACAATGGCTATGGCTGGGTCTCAATAAAACTTTATTTACAAAACTGGTAGTGGACCAGATTTGCCAATTCATAGGGCCAGGTTTGCCAATCCTTTGTTTAGATAATAGTTAGAGGGAACATTTTCTATTCTTGATAGAAAGGGAGCCTATTTTTCTACGTAGCCTACACTGACCTGCTGAATCAACTCTCTGCTAAGCTACCAAAAGGGACATTGACATGAGAAGACCAGAAATCATGAGCAGTGTTATTCATTTCACATGAGTCAACAGGAGTCAATAGGAGTCACAACAAAATTTCTGGAAAGATTTGTCTGGAGTCACAGTCCCCAATCTTTACCTTTTCAATCCAGGACAGTAGAGTATCCCTATCCATCATGCTTTTGAAACTGTTCTTGTCAAGGTTATTATTAGTGTCCATGTCACAAACTCCAAAGTTTGCTTCCCTGCTTTCCTTTCTCAGACACTCTGCAGGGAATGGACAGCTGACTGCTGTGTCTTTCTTAATGCACAGTCTTCTCTTGACTCTTGTGACCTTGGCTTTTCTGCAAATCCTTTCTACTTCATTGACTACTCTTTCCTAGGTGGCTGTGTTGGCTCCTTTGACACTATATTTAAATGTCAGAGTGACATGCAGTTGGGTTTTTAAGCTCAATCTTTTCTCTATTTGTACTTTCTCCATAACCAATCTTAGTTACGTTGGGTTTTTAAATATTGGGTGATTGCAAAATTTATAATCCCAGCACTGAAGTTTCCCTTCAAGTTTGTAGTCAGGTAAACAATTTTTTTTGATGTTTTTATTTGGATTTCTAGTAGTCATCTCAAGTTTGATATGTTCAAGGCAGAAGGAAAGATGCTTTTTCCTAGTTTTCTCAGTGGATGGTAAAATGTCCTAGTTCACCAAGTAAAAGCCCATTGGATTTTTGATTTCTCCTTCACTTAATATCACCTTCAAATTATTAGTAAAACCAATCCACACCAAGGACCTTCTCCCCACTTCTGTGAATCCAAAATGTCTCTCTGCTGATGACTGTAATAACTCACTGATTCTTACAAATTTTGTCTTTTCTGTTACAACTTGCCTTTCAATGAGCAACCAGGTGGTATGTTTAAAAGAAAATTGATTATGTATCCCCTACAGAGAAACTTTAATGACTTCTTTACATACTCAAAGAGAACCTCAATTTATTTAGTGCCTCCCAGGCTCTCCACTCTCACCTTCTGTACTCCCTCAAGTCCTTTGATCTAGTGACATTGGCTTGCTTTTGCTAGAGAACTTGATGTACTGGCATTTCTTATGTTTGAAATCTTCCCTGCAAGATCTTCCCATGACCAGTTCAGCACAGAATATGCCTTCTCAGAACTTTCCTTATCAACTGTTTGCTTCACTCACCATCTATAGGGTGGTAAGGGTCTATGACACCGTTGTGCTTACTTTCCACACAGTGCTTACAGGGATGATAATAATGGGTATATATTTGTACTTTTGAAAAGTATTTTCCTTTCAGATTTTCTTGGATGATAATACATACTTATATTTGACAAAGAGTCTTGTCTTGACAGTAGAACTCTTGAGTTGAACAAGGACAAGTCAAGTTCAACCCTGTGGTCTTAGCATAATTAGATATGGCTCTTTTGTTCTCAAAATTGTCCCAGTTTGGAAATATATGCTTGCCCTCATTGATAAACCTTGCTATTTTGTCATTAAACCTCTTGTTTTGCAACCATCTTAATTTTTGTAGATACATCACTGATTCTAGCAGATAAAGAATTTGGAGTCCTTGAAATTTGTTTCAGAGAGTTTTTAATATTATTTTTAAATTTAATTGAATTTCTTAATCTGTAAGAGACTAGATCTTGCTCTGTTGCCCAGTGCTGTCTCAAACTTGCGGACTCAAGTGATTACCAGCCTCAGCCTCCCAGGTAATTGGATTTACAGGTGTGAGCCACCATGACCAACTTTCTTCAGAGAAGTTTTAATAGTGAACCTGTAAAACAGGCAGCAAAGAAACAGCCACTGGAGTTTCTTTCTCTCTTCCTAACTCTCCTTGGTGTTCTCCTCATATTCTCCTCCCGCTTACCCCCAGGAGGACTCAGCCCCTTTAGCCTCGCCTCCTAGGCCTAGGTGTCCCCACTTATGCAAGCTCACACCCTTTGCACCAGGTATGCACAGTCATGGGGAGGGCACAATGCCACAGGTGTTGGTCATAGAGGCTAATGGCAGGAAAAGTCTGACCACTCATTTAGCCTGCACCTCTGTTCTCAGTTCAAATTTTTTTTTTTTCATTGAAGCAACTTGGCTTATAACATTATGTAGTTTTCAGGCATACAGCGTTATGTGACAACACCTGCAGGTACCATTCTTCTCCTGATCGCTGTCCAAAGTCTAGTCTCCCCAGTTTTTAATCCCTCTGGTGAGGGGCTGTCAGGTGGGATTACACTCTTAGTGGATTCCCAAGGGGTTCTTATTCTGAACTGTCACATCTGGCTTTTGAGTTCCTTTACCAGCTCTACAGCCACCATCTTCTTATTCCAGGGCAGACAAACTAATTTATCTAGGTGAGACAATTAGCAATTAGCTCCTCTGAGTTGCTGAGCTGGACCTTGCTCTGGGACTTGCTGGGCCCAGAAAGCTGAGTCATCAGCAGAGAGTCCACAGCTTTTGATATTTGAAAACTCATCTCTCACCATCCCCTCTGCTCCTGCCAAATGCATTCCTTGTTGCTTGATAACGGGGCTGCAAGTCAAGACTGCAATGAAATTTCTTTTTTTCTCTTTTTCTTTCCTCCTTTCCTATTTTGGTCTTAGTTTGTTTTCTTTAGCTGTTTGTGCCTCCCTGGCATATTTTTCATGAATCAATAGCAAATTATTTTCCTTATTGATTACATCTGGTTAGCAAAATCTTTTCATAGCCACAATTTGTTAGTCATTGATTTGTGTGGCTTAAAATGCTAGCGTCTACTCCTTTTAAGTAGTTTATAACTCAGATTTCCACTACTGAACTATACAAGTCTTCACCAAAATTAGTCCTAATTTACCTCATTTCGCAAGGGAATCCTACAACATGGGGTGATGTTTCCTGGTAGCAGCTGTGATCTGATTCCATCTGCTTTAATGTTCTTTTTTGAGTTATTCTGACATAATTTTGATAACATTTCCTGTCTTTGGCATACGCTAATATAGCTTCATCCTCATGTATTCTATTTTATAAAATCCGTTCATTTTTAGAGGCTTTTTTTAAGCCTCTCAAGTCTTTTACAGCTCTGCTTTTGATGCTTTAACATGCAAATGTTAATTCTATTTGTGATTAAATGCAAAAGTCCTAACATTCTGAGGTTTTCATTGTATGACTTAGTTTTTGCCAAGTAACAAACTCTGAAGACTTAATTGCTTAAAACAATAACTTCATTTAATATGTTCAGAGAGCTGGGAGTCTGGTTAAGTTCAGCTGGGAGGTTCTTGGGCTGATCTTGGCCCCATCTGTTAAATGCAGTCCAGTCAGCTGGTTTCACTTCTCCAGCATGGTCTGTAATTGTCTGGGATGGGGACAACTCACCACACTGAAGGCCTTCCTGGGTTTGTTTACAAGGATGATCACAAAAAGGAGATGACCTGTTGCACACACCCCAAGAACAACATAGGGAGATGTAATATTCAATCTTAAGGGAAGATAAAACGTGGATATTTATAGCAAAAATGAAGGGGTTCAAAGGAACAATGTGCCCTGAAGTGATTCAGAGTGATGAAAACAAATGCTGAATGTTTGTTTACACAGTAGATGATTCAACAAAGTAAGTCATTTTTTATAAAAATGTGTGGACTCTAATAAAGGAAGTTTTGAAGTTAAGAAGGACTGGGGAGGCAGAAAGAGTCATGAGTATATGGGATGGTAATGAAAGTGAAAGTTCACCTTATCATATGTGAACATTAAAAAAAAATGCAGCATTTGCTTCTAAAAAGAAATTACTTTTTTTATGCAGATACCCATTTCCCTCATACCATTTATGGGAAAAACTTACCAAATTTTGTATTAACTTTGGCAAAGACCTAAGTTACTATATATTTGTGTTTCTATCTATAAGCTACTTATTTCTGTTACTAGGGGGAAAATAGAGTGATTTCCAAGGAAAATTCATCCATTTTCTTTCAAAGCTTAATAATAAGTCCTACTTACCATTTTTGTGATTCCTGCACAAAATTAGGCTAAATGCAATTGAGATGATAGGACTGAGTTTTGGAGAAAAACACAGGCTTTTTAACTGCATATGTTAACTTATCTATTTAAATTATTCTTACTTACACATATATTTACATATATATTCCTTTTGTAATGCTGTATACAAGCACATAATGTTTTGGTTCAGTTGATATCCAGAAATGCAAAGGAAATTCCCTGTTAGCTTAAAACGAATTTATCTGAAGACCTTAAAGGAATGGTCCACTGTGATTATTTCAACTATAAACATAAGAGAATTTGATTCCAGCCACCCAGAATTCAGTTCAATGTTGCATGAAAAGGTAGTTTTCATTCAAAACATGTGCCAAGGAGGGAGATTGCCTCAATATTTTCTCAGGAGCAGATGACACAGTGGTTCTGTGTTCCCATTTCATAGCATAACTCTTCTCGACCTATGAGTGGTTTCAACAGACCAAGTTTGGAAACATTTCACTAGGAATTAAACGTGAGGGAGAATTTTGGGGGTTCAGTAACTAAGGGAAATGACCTCTTTTGAAGCTAACAGAAGCTCAAGTGTGCAGAGAATATAAAGTGAAAAGTGGGAGTTGAAAGTGTGAACTGAAAAATCAGTGAAAATTTAAACTCAAACTCTAGGAAACACAGCTTTTTCTAAGTGACAGTACCACTGAATGTCTTTCTGTCTTTTGAGAGACTCAATTTTTAGCCACTTCAAAGGGTCCCACACATCTAACATACATCTTCATATAGGTATAGACTGTTAAAACACTACTTTCATAGGCATAAGTAATTAGTACAGAGTATTGGAAATGTGTGTGTTGAAACAATGCTTTACAAAGCTCTTTAATTTAGAAAAGGCTTAAACTTTCAGAAAGGAAAGATGTCAATATTGATGAGAAAAAAAAATCAGCACCTTTGGAAACAGCATCATACTCATTTCACATGCGCCTATAGGTAAATGTTATCCATTTTAAATGGGAAGAGTGTGTACTGAAAATGGAGCTACCATCCCATCCAGCAATCCCACTTCTGGGAATTTACCCAAAGGATGCAAAAACACTCATTCTAAAGGATACCTGTACTCATTTATTGCAGCATCTTTTACAATAGCCAGGATATGGAAACAACCCAAATGCCCCAAAACAGATGAATGGGTCAGAAAGTAGTGGTATATGTACACAATGAAATATTATTCATCAATCAAAAAAGACAAGCTTATGTCATTCTCAGCAGCATGAAAGAACTAGAAGGAATCATGTTAGCGAAAATAAGCCAGAAAGAAAAATACTGATGATCTCACTTATATGAGGGATATAGGGAAAACAAAGAAATGACAAGAATTATTTAAAACTGTCAACAGAACTGAGTCATAGGGGAGGAAGGTCAAATTGGGGGAGGGATGGGCATAAGAGATTAAGATGGTTTACAGATGATAAGGTATCTCAGGGTAGACAATGGTATAAAATATGTATAAAATAAAAAAACTATAAAAAAAAAAGAAATGGGGAGAGTATGGATGGAAATCAAAGGAAAAGAATAGAAATTGTGAACATGGAAAGGTCAGTTAACCAGGACATTACTTCTGGGAAGGAAGTGAGAGTAAAAGGTGTTGAACGCTACTACATGGTCCTGGTCTGTGGACCTTACTTTGGAGGAGGTTGGTAAAAGGCTAGAAAATCTCATCTTTCAGATGGAGTAGGATGAGGAGAGGAAGTGGTGGAGAGAAGGAGAAGGCCAGGAAGAAACTTTTCTGTTTTCAAAGAGTAAAAAAAATGAGCAGCTGGATGAAGCTGTTCTTCAGTCCACTTTTATTTTAAATGTATTTATTTGAATAAATACATAAATAAATACATTTGAAATGTATTTATTTGAATAAATTATTTGAATAAATTATTTGAATAAATACATTTCAAAGCCAGGAATAAAAAACAACAGGACCTCCCCAAACCTTGAAAGGTACAAAATATAAAATGTAACCCTTCTCTCTCCATACCCGACCTTCAATTATTCTCCTTTCTGGGCCTTATTTCTCTTTGGAGTTGATCTAGGAATAGACATGCATTTTTAATCAGAAAAGAAAAAGAAAAGATCAATACAAATGGTTGCACACCACGCATGGTGAGTCTACTGAGGGTCTTCATCTCATAAGCCCCTGGAGGTGTGCCATATCAGATCCCATCTTCCATTAACAAAATGCTCCAGAGAATTCTATTACATGAGCACCTTTAGATATTCACACAGGTTGCATTACTCTATTCTAAAGTAGGGAGGTTTGGCACACCAGCCTTTTTTGAGTTCAGTTCTCATCTCATTAATTTTGTTTTTCTTCATCTTCAACAATTAAGACCTTCATAACTATGAATTTGCCTGTGATTATTTTCATAAAACTGTTTCTGTATTAGAGCCTCAATGTCAGTAATTTCTAATAGGTCAATTTTGATTATATTTTCCTTGATAAAACATGATTTAAAAAGTGTTTTCTCCCCCAAGAAGGTGCAACGTTTTTAGCATTATGCTTGGCTATTCAAACAGAGTTTGAGTTTTTATTTTTAGCTTAGGTCACATTCTTATTTTAATAATGAAAAGTTTTTTTGGGGGGGTGGGCAAAAAAGCATATTTCTTGTGGAAGTGGCACCATAGGCTGAATATCTCCTGATAGTGCCTGAAAAATCCTTTCAGCACTCGAGCTTAACCCTGGCCCTGTTATTACAAGCTTCTAGAATCACACAACCTCACAAGGAAATTACTGAGATTTAGGAAATGTGTACTGCAATTCAGCCAATAACAGTGAGAACACCATAGAGCTAAATGACACATTGCTATGCCATCAGCACTGAAGGTAATTCTATTACTTATCTCAAATAGTAATTGGTATTTCTTGCCATATTTGACAGCTTGATAAATCCAATTTTTACCTTATATAACTCAAAGGAAAATTTCTACTCCTTGATGGAAAACATCAACTTTGGAGGGCAAATAGGATCTTTATATTCCTAATGCAATATAAATTTTGTTTATGATTTAAGGGGATTTTCCTCACCTTAGAATACAAGAATTCAACTGCTTACCTCCCTAGACTGCCAAATACAATTGTTACATTTAAACTGGCCCTCAAGTGGCCAGTCATGATTTAGCCACCTAGTCAGCTTGACTTTTCAAGGATCATTACTTATTACTTGCCTTGTGGATGCCATGCCCTACCAGCCATGTTGACTGTTAATCCATTCGCTTGCTAATGTAGTCTTAGATTGGTACTATGGAAATAACCATAAAGCATCCAGTTATGAGGAAAATGTTTGGTTCAAATTCAGACACTGAGTGGACCTGCATTGTCACTGTGTTTTTCAAGGTTTTACCTGTTATCATTCAACCTGAGAGGGTGGGAGAAAAGACAAAATATTCTTCTCTTTATAAAAAAGCCTAGTGGCTTGTATGAGCTACAGGGTCAGGTCATACATTTATGGTGCTGAACTGATATAGGGTGACTCAGCTGGATGATGAGTAGCCAGGGCCTCTGGTAGTGATGCAGTTGAAAGTGGTATTGGGCATCAAAATGCACTCATGGGCAGGGTTTTTTTGAGAGAAAAGCCCGCAAGAAGAGGCAAGAAGTGCCAAAGGGCAAATAAAAAGAGGGACCAGAGATAGGAGGAGGAGAGATGAGAATGGTGGACTGATAGAACAGGTCGACATGGCCTGGCCAGGGGAAGCCCCCTGGAAGAGAGCTGGTGATGGCAAGGAGTCATGCTGGGAGAGTGACCAGCAAAGAAGTAGCCAGTGTGAAGTCGGATGCCAGAATGGCAGACTGAGAGAGAGTGACCAGGGGCTGCTGAGGGCAGGTCTAGTGAATTTGGTCAGACGCTGCCAAAGGCAGGCCTGGCTAAGGAAGTGTGTGGAAGTGCAGCAAGGTGTCGTGGAAGCTAGCTGGAAAGCTGCTATCTGGGAAAGCCAGGGATTTAGAAAGCTGGGTTTGTACCAGCATTTGTTGGAAAAATCAAACAATCAAACAGCCATAGCTCAGAACTCTGGAGAGAGAAAAAGCAAAGAGAAGATGTTGGAGAAGGACTGGACTTTTCAGGGTGCCTGCCTCAGGTTTAAAGGGGCGCCATCTTGGACATGTGTTTGGGACTTTTGAACTTGGGGTACTTGGGTAAAATAACTGACCATTTGAGGCATTAAGGACTTTTAATTTTCCTTGTAAATAAAACCCTGTTGTTTCAATCACATTGTGACTTTAGCAACTGCTGCATGCAGGCAACGTGAATCTGGTAAGAAGCTGGGTGGCAGAAGCCACATTTTAAAAATGCTGCTTTTTCCCTGTGGCGTGTTGGTTGGTGCCTTCTGCCCTTTTGGACCTTATTTCAGAATGACATTCAATAAGTAAGTTTATAATTACCACAAAACAGGTCCCCGAGGAACACCAAGAGCAAAGGAATGAGTAACACCGAGTGTGACTCTCATTTATTTTTCACTTTGTCTCTCCAGTCTTGTGAATGACTTTTGGGAAATGCTGTATGTAGGAAGTCCACCTTCCCCAAAAGGCTGGAAATAGGTTGTATAGTTTTCTAAAGTTAGGAGTAGTATAGGTTTACCTGGTACAACATTTCTGTTAAAGTAATTGAAGTGACTCCTTCTATTTACGAGCACCACAACATTGTAACTGTGCCCTGTGGTCATTTATAGGCTGATGGGCTAATTGGAAAAAATAATACTCTAGTACAACAATTAATTTGAAAGGTTGTAGCTTGTGTTCTCTCTTTGGAACAAGAAATTTCTTTCCCCCAAGGAAGTCTTGTCAATTTAATTCCTACATGAGACTTCTATACAAATTTATTGAATTATTCATGGGGAAACCACTTCTTGTGGTGAATAATGGCATGTGGGGAAGGCCATTGAACTAACCCTTTCACCACCTCTATGTCTTCACAATTAGAAAGTTAGACAAGAAATGGAAGTTTCCTTCTGTTTCTGTAATTTAGATGTTAGTATGAATATATTGCATCTATTCCCCAGAAGTTTGCAAGCAAAAGGTGTAATTATCTGGATTGTGTGAGGAATTTATGCTTCTTCTGATCTTTTATGTAGCAGAAGATTCATGAAAAATTATTTTGGCATCTTTCTATATTAAGGAAAATGTATGTAAATACTCATTGAAGAGTTTTGATCATTGGGAATTGCTGAGTAATCCAATATAATGAATCAATTCTTTTCTTTTTTTAATGAATTGGTTCTTTTCTTATTCACAGAGAAATGAATGTACCTTTTAAAATAACAACAACAAAAACCCAGACATCCATAGTGAGATACAGACCTTTGTATGTAATATAGAAGCTCTTTTATTATTTCATTGTGGTAAAATGCACATAATGAACAGTCCATCCTAAACAGTCCTAAGTGACAGTTTGGCAATGATACAGTATGTGATCATCGCCACCCCACCCCCTCTCTCACCCAACAGAACTCTATCTTGCAGAACTGAAGCTCTGTACTCATTAAACAGACTTTCCTCATCCTCCCTACCCTGTAGGTCTTTTCATTTTCTATTGACCTTCATTCAATTCTCATTCTCTCTATGTTTTCATAGTATTGGACACTATTTATTGTCTTTGACTTTTTTTTTTGAGACTAGGTCTCATTATTTGCCCATGAAACTGCAGGCTCACATTGCCCAGGTACTACAGACTCCCAAGCAATCCCCAGCCTCAGCTTCCCAGGTAGCTGAGATTACAGGTGTACACCACCATACACAGCTATTTTTTGGGACTAGGTCTCACTGTGTTTCCCCGAGTAGGACTCGAACCGCGATCCCTAGCCCCAGCTGCTTCATAGGCTGAAGCTTACAGGTACGAGCCACTGTGCCTGGCTGTCTTTGACTTTTTGAAATTTATTTTTAAACCTGTTTTATGGCACCTCTGCTTCCCACACCTTCATATCCTTTTCCTGCCTTCTTAACTGAATGTTCAGAAAGCTCCAGTCTTGACTTGTAGCTCACTTTCCTCATGAACAATTTCCCTGAAGACATTTACTTATTGGTAACTTGAACTCTCATGTCCATTGGGAAGTGGTCATAGGCCATTAAGAAGTTTGTGTTTCTGGTCGTGGTCTGGCACTGCCATCTCTGCTGCTTACATTACTTACCGAAGAGAACTGATACTCCTTGTACTTATTGTCTTCCAAGATTTTATCCGATTAACATCTTTTCCAGATCTACTTCCTCAATGTCATTATTCTTTTTTGCTACCTAATTTATCTTCTCACATCATCTGAGAAATTCAAAAGCTGTGGAAGCAACCCAAATGTCTCAAAATAGACAAATGGTACATGCGATAGCTGTGGTATAGGTACACAATGGAATATTATATGTCAATCAAAAAAGAAAAAACATGTCATTTGCAGCAACATGGATGGAGTTAAAAGGAATCATGTTAGCAGAAATAAACCAGAAAGAAAAAGAGAATTATGGAATGGTCTCATTTATGTGTGGGATATAGTAAAACAAGCAAACAAATGGACAAGAAAACTTTTATGTTCAGCAGAACTGAAGCACGGAACATGAGGGGGGAGGAGGGAAATTGGGAGTGGGAGGGGCACAAAAGATTAGGATGTTGGATCATGGGTGATAAGGTGGTGGAAGAACCTCAGAGTAGATAACAGTATAAAAATAAATAATAAAACAAAAAAGGAAAATTAAAAAAAGAAAAATAGTAAAAAAAAGTAAAGAAAAAAATTCAAAAACTTCTTTATCTCTTGTTCCTCTAAGTGCAGTCAGTTCTAGCTATAAAAATAGTTTATAACTTTTATTTTATTTTTTTTCATTGTTGCCATCAGGCATCACTCCTGATTGACCTCCTGGCATCAGACTTTCTCCTTCTCAATCATCAAGCCAGCATTATGCACACTTCTCCCCAAAGTTCACTTTCTTTATGTCCATTACATTTCGGAAAATATTTCTGTTGGTTTTCTGACTGAGTTTTTACTCTTTAGTTCAAGACTCTTAAATATTTTGTTTTGAACAATTTCAAAATGTTTTAAAACATTTTGTCTTAAATTCTAGTCATATAGTCTCTTTCCTGCTCCTTAGATAGTCTATTTCTGTGCTTTTATCATTGGGGAACCCCATTTCTTCAAGGAAAGATGCTACATTTCTCACTCATCTGATCTTATCCATCTCTAAATTTCTGTCATGATAATTGGTATCATGCAAATTTTAGCATTACTTATATTTCTTGATTTTCTGCTCTTTTACATGTTACTTGTACACCCCCAACATACTAAATGCAAAATCCTTGAGGATACATAATTGCTATATAGCTGCTGAATGAGGGAAGATTTTTCATCAGATAAAAATGTTTTGGGTTTTGAAAAGCTATAAAGAGAACAAGTTTAAAAATGTATCAGGGTAAGCTGGAAGCTTTTTCTAAAGTAAAGACATCTTGGTCAGATGCTTTTTGTTTTTCAGGTTGGCTTTTTTGTAGTTATTGAGATCATGTTTTGGAATGCAAAGCTATATATTCTGGAAGCTATATCAGGAATAAGAAAAAGTTACAGGGGAGATACAATCAGATTTAAGATTTGCCTTATCAACAGATTACCCTCATATACATGTGATTAACCTGTAATTCAACTCTTTGTCTTAAATTTCTTTTTTAGTGTTGTCATGTTGGCTTACAACATTGTATGTGTTCACACCTCTTTAGATGTCTGTCACTGTACCACCAAAACCAATAACGATCTATCATAGTACATGGCTCCTCCTTCCCTTCTCCCTCCCCCCACCCCAGCTCCAACAACCCCTTTTGGTAGCTTCAGTTTTGCAAGTGAATTCCAGAGTTTGGTTTGATTTGGTTCTGTCTGTTCCTTAGTTTTGTTTCTTTGTGTCATCTAGTATTTGTCTCTCTGCTGATCTGATTCACTTAGTATTATCCCCTTGAATTATATCCATGTCATTGCAAATGGCAAGATCTAATTTTTCATAAGCTGCAGAGTAGTGTATAATTGGTCTTCTTTACCTAGTCATCTGTCACTTGACAATCTGCTTTTCCAGGTGAAATAATTTTCTATAAATATCAACTAGGTTGATATGTGTTATTTGTACATACTTGATGATTTTTCATTTGTTGTATTGATTACTGAGAGAGGAGTATTAAAATATCCAATTATTCTTGGATTTATCATTTTCTCCTTTTAGTTCTACCAGTTTTGTTTCATGTATTTGAATGTTCTTCTCTTAGCATTGAAAATTGTGATGTATTCTTGATGATTTTGTAGTTTTCATGGTTTTTCAGCCTGCTTTTGAGCCTGCTTTTCTGGTGTTAATATAGACACTTTAACTTTATTTTTGCTTTGTATTTACAGGGCATGTCTTTTAAAACAATCTTACTTTTAACATATCTCCATCTCTACATTTAATGTGAATTTCTTGTGGATATTATATATAGTGTCTAGTTTTTTTTCCATCCAATTTGATAATTGTTTTTCAACTGGTAAGAGTAGATTAGGGTTGATAATTATGTCTTGTGGTCTCTTTTTATACTTCCCATTACCTCCAAACAGTTTCTGCATTTTTAAAAGACTTGTCCGTAGAAAAACAGTAAAATATGCAAATGAGAGTTTGTATCCTGACCATTTAAAAAAATGTTTGATAGCTTTGTTCCCTCTTTTTTCAACCTTGTTGCCTCTTGTACATGATGCATTGCCCCACACAACAGTATCATAGATAATAGATTGTCAAGGAGACTACAGGTAAAGTAGGTTTTGTTCTACTTGTTTCACAGCATTTCCCAATAAGTGAGGCAATGAGGCTTTTCAATGATTTATGAAGTCAACCATCTGTCCCAGTTTCTCCAGAATCCCCAACTATAACTTGGAGGGAAAGAAAATGCTTAGATCTACTCAGACTTTCACAGAGTTGGATTCTATTCAGTGCCCAGATGGAGGATTTCAATTAGTTCTTGAATGATACTCAGGTATCTTCTGATTTAGATCATTCTAATTTCTTAGATCTATAGAAAGTCCTGGGTCACCGATTCATTCCTCTTTCTCTCCTTGTTAGAATCATTTCTAGCCAGTACTTTTGAACTTGTTCAAATTCCTATGTAATAATTACCCAAGGCCAAGTAGTACCCAACCAGAGGGTGACAGGTACCCTTAGTAACCATAGTTACCCTGACAATGTTTCAGAAAAAGGACAGGATGACCAAAATAAAGGCGATTGGTACTTTGATGAATACTCTAACTCAAACGAGGCAGGGGTGAAATAAATTAGCAGGTACTGAAGGTGGTGAAAATTAGGTTCAATAGGATGTGGTGATGGCAGAGTTCAGCCGAGACACCTCTGGGTGTCTAATCCACCATTTTTGGTCTAGCCTGGACTTTTCTTCTTTAAGTAAAGCTTGGGGAGTTACTTATCTTCATGTATCACAACCTTGGATAGAGAAGCTTGCTTTTAAATTTTGTAATAGCTATTCATTGCTTCTCATCATAGCATAATCTAGAGTTTTAATGTACAAGTTTTTTTAATGACATTAATTTTGGCTTTACAACAATCTGACTGAGCATTTAGGTTAGATTTAGGAAGAAAGTGGAATTAGAGGCGTATGGCTACCCATAATTTAGTGAAATCTGTTGTTTTGTTTATCTAAATGTGTCATCCAATCTTTCTGAAAGATGTCATCATTTTCCATTTGTGGTACAAGTACAGGTTTGTGATGGTATCTTTTAGTTCCAGCCCCCAAACATGGAGGCATTAATCTTCCTCATGCAAGACATAAAATAGGGCAAAAGTTAAAATAATGAGTGGACTAGTAATCATAGCTTATTTGGTGTCAGGCACTGTGCTAGCTGTTATTTACATAAAATATAATATATATATAATTTTACAACAACTTATAAAATTTAGTGATAACTATGCTAGTTTTAATTTTTATGAAGAAACAATCACTTAGTTTAAGGAATGTCTCTTGCTACATAGTGTTTAAGTTGGAAAACCAGATTTTAAGTCAAACTTGCAATTGCTTATGTTGTTTCTAGTAAAAATATATGAGCAAATATAACCTGATTTTAGGCCTTACAAACTTATATACTCTTGAGTCTTTTATCTCCTCCAGCCACCACATTTAAGGACCAGTTCTATCGAATCAACCTCTAAGATGTATCACAATTGCCTTTTCCTCTTCTCCATTTCTAGTACTGTACTCCAGGTGTCTAGTGTATTTCTTGTATACTCTTGTTCATATGCTAGTTTTTCATATCACTTCCTTTCTTCTGGCTTGTTCATGCTTCAGTAGGCAAGCAAATACTCCTTCTGGAAGTGCTTCCCACTTCCCAATTTAGCCCTTTACCCGAAGCTGGTTTCAATCTGATGTACTACCACAGAGCATCAGTCAGTAAATACTCCCTAACTGCTGCCCATTTGCCTCTTATAGGAATGGGTTGGCACATAAGGAGATAGAAAATCAACTAAGTCATAGTTTTTGGCATCAAGGAAATAAAGAATGGAGGAGGGAAATGAACAAGCAAATTGATGATTCAATTAACAAGTGTCCCTGGCTTGGATAGAAACAAGCACGAAATACTAAAAAGTGTCTGAGCTGGGGGTCGCAGGGAGGAACACTGATATAAGTGAGGGAAGAAATCTAGAAGACTTGGGATGACATTTCAGAAGAGATGATGGCCTCATGGATCAATGGTACAAAGTTAAATCAAGAATATAATGTGTTGATTCAATTTACACTGATTTGGGGTCATGAGGTGGAAGAAGTTGGTGAGATCGTGGTTGGGGTAAGATGTCTTGATGCAAGTTTGAGTGCTTGGGAGCCATGCCAGGCATCTGCACAGTCCCTGGGCAAGAGAGATTTAGTTCTAGTGCATGTGGGATCTGGGGCATGTGTTCCATGTATCTTGTGTGAATGTTGCATGGTTTTATGCCAAGGGAAGACTCCAGTTCCAGTTCATCCTTATCTTGTTTTACTGAAAGCGCACATATTCCTCACTTTCCTCTCTACTTACATGCTTGTCCATGTAAGAACACACCCCTTGATTTGCTAAACCAGGTATCCTATGTCTTTATTTATTTATTGTTCAGAAGTTAGTGGAGTCTTATCACATTCATTGGTGATCATTCACATCTTCTCTCATGTCTAAATGTTCCTGAATTGGGAAGAGTTAAAAAGGAAGACAAATTCTTACTGAGAATGAGGTCATTAAATTTTAAAAGTCAAATTCAAAGGTGCCAAGTTCTTTGCCTGCAGGAGAAGCTAAGAGAGAAGGACAATGGGAGGTTATTTAACTCACTCCCTGCCATAAAGTTGAGTGGCCCAGATGGCACTGACAGTTGGGGAGTGAAGCCATTTATTATGGGAAATCACTGTGGCCAATTCTGTGGGCTTTCATATGAAGTTCATGGAGGATGGATTGGAAGGCTTGATGTCCTGATATCCACTGGGAACTCTTTCTCATATTTTTCAGGATCAACATGTGCGTTCATTTTATACAGAAAGAGTGCGGGTAAAATAAACTCACTTTACTTTCCAAGAAGTTTTAATTTTATCTTAGAAATTATGGGGAGATATTTCAAGATTTTAGATGTGGGAGTAACAGATCCAATCTATTAAAAATATTTTAAAATATCAGCCTGCCTGCCCTTTGGAGGGACTAGCATCAAGTCGGTGGTAGTGGTTCGATCAGCAGTGGTATTGGCTCAGACTCAACTGGAGGGGAATCCTGGGTCTCAGTATAATGCACAGTGTAGATGAGCCTGAGGGCTCAAGAAAGTCATTCTCAGGCTTCTGGGGTGAGTGTGTCAGAGAATGTGAGTGTTTCTCTGTGTTCCTCCCTAGACTGCTTTTGTTCTTTTTTCATCTTTGGAAGACTGTTTCTAGAGCATCTTTGCTGACATGTATGGAGAGCTGAGTTGCTTGGGAAATGTTTCCCCATTACAATTCCTGGTAACTTTTACCCAAAGACTGTCTGCATGAATATGAAATCTCAGCCATCTTCCTGGAGATATTACAGACAGTCCAGAGTTTTTCTGGGGTCAGGTTGGGACCAGAACTTTGCCTGAAATCACATCATTGCTTGGCTCCCACAAACCCCCTTATGCATTCCCTTACCTCTTTAGAGCATTCTCTTGGGAGCAACTCCTGTCTGCAGTTGGTCATGAATATTCATCTACTTCTGCAGAACTTGAGAAGGGGATCATGTTGATCGTGAATTTTATTCAGATAGATCATGCCAGGTATTTGGTTGATTTTAGAGGAAAGAGACAATTTCAGTTTCAGACATGCTGAATTTGAGTCCATTTGGCTCCTCGCATGGAATTATCTAAGAACTTCTTAGATCTGGGTTACTGAGCATGTTTTGAGAGCCATCCAGATATAGATGGGCTGAGTTCAAGAGTATGAATGAGGTTCATGTAGGAGAGTGAGGACAGAGTCCAGAGTTGAAGACTGGGTTGTGGGGAGATGATTAATGTATGTGCCATGTTCTTCATAAAACCCTTTTCACACAAGTTGCACTTTACATTTTCATATTCAAAAACACATCACTTCACCTTTATGATTACAAAGGGCAGTGGGGGACCTTCTATAATCATTGCAGTCACTTTCAGATGAATAAATTGAGAATGAGTATTCATGTGAATTTCCCAAAGTCATGAAAACGGCAGGGCCAGCACAAAAATCCAGGTCATTTCATCCCAGCATAAAGCTTTTCCTGCCACCCAACTGCTTTTGAAAAAATGCAATTTTTGCCTACACATTCTTGCAATATGCAAGCAATTATCTCCTTTCTTGCAGACTCAGCATTCTTACAAACTCAGATTACATCTGCTCCAGCTTCTCCAGAATCTTCATGAATTTGTTAGGCCCTGCTACAGGGTCACTTAGTTTTTTGAGCCAGAAAATCATTTCCTTCAGGAAGCCACCCAGAACTAACTTCACCCCTTTTGGTGGTCTCATACATGGGCCTTTGCTTTTATTTTATCGCTTACTCATTTCCACATGTTGATATGCTATTTTTGAGTTGTTTCATTGGTTCATTTTATGTATTTTTGTAGATATCCACCCAAATATATTGTAAGATAATACTTAAGATAATCTCTTTAATACAAAAGCAAATAATTCTTATTGCAGATTTTTTTCAGAAGATAATTTATCATCCTAGAGTATAATAGCTATTTTTTTGTATAGTGAATGTTAATGTCTGTTAATTTTTCCTACATGCTTATAAATTTTGTTTTATATTATGATATTCCAGATGTTTATTCATGCAGGTGGCTGTTGGGTAGACAAAGATGTCTTGTAATTGATTTTGATTCTTTTTTAGTATTAACTACAATGCATTTAATAGGGATTCAGCATGTGTTTGGGACTTAATCATGGCAGACAGACTTGCTAAAGGTGATGCAGAGATCTGCTAAGTTATGAAGTAAAGATGGTCAGAGAAAAGATTTATTAGGGGGAAATGACTTTTTTGCTTACAGGGAGCATCATACTTGAGTGGAATAAAATGTTTAACAGATTTTAATTGGTCTGATGGTCTTCATTAGTTAGTGTGACCCTGTTGGGTGAACTTGCACTTTTATTCCCCTGTCCCTTCAGGGACTATTTAGACAGCTGAAGGCACACAAGAGCTAAATACACAATTTGGTTTTATCTGATTCTTATTCAGCTGTCAAAACATGATTGTGACCTCTTTTCAGAGTTCGATATAAAATGCTTATCTGAGTTCTGATTAAAAATTTAAGAGAGTTCTAATGGTTTATACAGACCATTTCTAGCCAAGAAACACTCCAAGTTTTCCATGTTGTACAGCAAGCTCATCTGGCTTGTATCTATTCTCTGTGGGAATAGCATCACGGGGATAACTGTGACTTGTCATTAATCTGGGTGTATTAGACTTTCAAACACTTGTTCCTCTGAACTATCTGCTGCCTTTGCACTTTACTGGGTGACATTTAAGCAGTTTTCTTGGACATTACATATTCCATATGGCAGAGCATGAAAATGCATTTACCAAGGGTTTTGTGTCTGTGGCTTCAGATGAAAATGGGCTAAAACATCCTCTTTCTTGAAATGTTTGATTAAATTTAATTAATTTTTAAAATATATTAGGATGATCACAACACTTTGAAAAATAATTTTAAAAAATTAACTGGATTTACATTGGGGGTTTGACTTTGAAAGTTTTGATATACTACCACACTAAGAAGTTGTGTTTTTTTTTTTAACTTCAAGAATGAACAGCACACTTGAAAAATATTTATCATTTAAGATTATGCTTAAGTTTGAACAGACATAAACTTGCTTCTGGAAAGGCTTTTCATTTTTTGGAACTTGGCATCAGAAGCCTTTTCCTAGGCTAGTGTTAGAAACATATGTCCTTGTTGTCAGCCTCATGCAATGTTATTGACTTAAAGTTTAGAAAAGAATCAGTATCTTTTTGGAGACACGGGGAGAAGTTAGTACTTCCATTTAGGAATACAGTGGACACTGCACAGACCATAATTCTCAAGGCGTGGACTGCAGAACAGTTACATTAACATCACTTCCCACTAATGTGGCACCAAATATATGGCTCTCCTTTAGCAAATATGCTCTTCTCTACATTTGCTGGTGTACTTGATCACAGACCATGTGCCAAACAACTCCTGCTTAAAACTCTGCTGTGATCAGAGCATTGGTTATAGTATAGTGTAAGAAACATGGTATCCACTTACATCTCTAGTTTTCTGCACTTCTTTCTAGCACTAGAAAACTCACAGAACCATTTGCTGCAGTCCATATCTTGAGAGTTATGGCCTGTGCAATCAACATGTTAATTTTCTTCCTTTCCAGGAAACTCAGAATGAAAATGAAAAGGCAATCACAATAATTAGATCAAATCTCATGCTCAACAATTTTTTTTTTTTGGTCATCTCTCACTCCACTTTATGTCTTTGGTATTTTTTTTTTTGCCAGAACTTTATTGTATACATTTTTTTTTTTAATTTTAAGGTGCCTTAAATTCCTTTTTGAAAAGCAGAAAGTATAAGCAAATTGGGAAGGGTAGAATAGGACAGGACTATCCAGAGGACATGATTCTCTAAACTGTAGAGAAATGAATGGAAAATGATATTTTTGATGGTTATTCTACTGCTAGGCTGAATCCAGCCAACACATGGTCATTGATTCACTAGTGATACCTACAAGGTATGGTTACCTCATACAGTAGACTTCCCTGTAGACTGTTGATTGAGAGAAATATTGGATAGAGACAACCTCATTTAATTTAGAAGGCTTTATAGATGAAATTATTTTATAAAGATTATGAAAGAAACGGGGCTCTTTGTATCAAAATTGAAATATCATAAGGATTTCAAAAACAGATTAGCTTCTTTAGCAAATTTCCACAATTAGTTTCAATAGGACTCAAATTTTTTTGGAAGGATATAGAGACTTGAGTCATCTGAAAAAAATATTAACTGTGAAGTTAAAGTGACTTTAGTGGAAACTGAGGAAGAAATTATGAGTCAACTAGAAATATATTTACAAATGATCAATATTATATTTATTTCTTATATGAAATTCTACATATACACTTTTGAAATAATGTAGCTGCCAGTAAGGAATAATTTACTTTTCTTTCTCTCTCCACTGTAGTTTTTAGAGTTAGTCCTTCCACTTCCTGGATGAAAATTCTGCCAGATGTGGTCACTTTTAAGGAATAAAGTTGATCACTCTTTGTTAATACTTGAGTCTTCCTTAGGCCCTTGCATCAGGCAATACCAGGTCCCCTCCCCTCCTTTCTCTCCTTACCCTTCCCCTTCCCTCCTTTTCCTCCTCTTTTCTTTCCCTTATCTCTCCCTTTCACTCTCTCCTCCACTCTCCCTCCCCTTTAGAGCTTTGTGGGTGAGTCCTATCATGTATAGTTGGAAGTAGATAATGTTTAGAAGAGATAGATTTTAAAATATGTTAGCATAAGTATATATTCATACTCTTAGAGATAATTGCCAGATAAATTAAAAACTGTTAGAAGAGTGAAACTTAGTTTTTTGTTTTCTTTTTCTTTTTTGTGAGGACCAAGAATGGGGATGGAAGAGTAAGTTGGGTAATCATTGTATATATTTTTCATTTTCAGCTTTTTAAAAACATGTGCAATATATTCATCTAATAAAAATTTACCCCTTATTTTAAAATTTATGTGTGGTAACATGCAGGTCAGAATAAATTATTTAATGTGAAAAAGATACTTAATGAGAAATTATTGTTGCAAGATGTTAAATCATTATGAAGCTATAACATGCTACTTGATGTGATCCAATCTCAAGCATCTTAAAAAAGATAAAATAAGCAGAAAAATACAGAGCCCTTTTAGTACAGTTATGAATGAAATATATGAAAAAGATTTATTAAAATATCTTTGGAGAAGGGGAGGGCAATAAGAGGATACATCACTTACTTTTAAACAAAAATGTTATCTTGTCTTCAACTTTTAGTGCTTCTTAGAATAAATTCTAGATCATTATTAACTCATACATGCTCATAAGTCATAAACTGCATAGAAGGAAACTCTGAGATTGTTTATTTGTGTTCTGTACTCAGTAGGGCCTGATTTACTTAAACCAATTGAAAGAATCTACAAAAAAGAGATTCAACCACCTTCAATAGTTTAAACTGTGCCTATTAAATTAAAAGATGTCAAAGAAAAGTAATTGCTACAAATATGAAGATGCTAAGTAATATCGATTGACAAAGAAGTAACTTAATTAATTTGCATTTTGTTCCATTGCAGCACTAAGATCCCAGCCATAAGCACAACAGACTGGGTCTGAAAAATCAATGGAAAAAAACACTGAGCTGCCTGTGAAAAAAGGAGCAAAGAACAGCAAGCTTTCTTCATCTAAGGGACGACACAAATAACTAGCAAACATTATAAAAGTATTTGGCTTACTTCATAAAATGTGCAGACCAACTTGCATTAGCTAAATATACAAAAGGAATACCCACTGTTGTTAAATGTCACGAAGTAAGCCCTCCAGACACTTCTGAAAGTACAAGCTGCTTCAGTCTTTCTGGAAAGTCATTTGAGAACAGAAGTAAAAACTTTTAAAGATGTTCATGTCTTTTCCATATTCAATTTCTGATGGTTTTGTGATCATTTATAGTAGTAAAAAAAATTAAGACTTTCTCAATGCTTTTCCATGAGGAGCTGCAAAGACAAAGGATATTTGAAACAATGTGCAAACATTAAAACTAATTATTTATGTGTAGTTGTTTTTAAGGATTCAGAAGAGGCTTGTGACCCTATTTTAGAGCAAAACACAAAGTGGCATCAAGTTGGCAAAACAACAGAAAAATCATGCAGTGGTGATAGTTTCTTAGGAATTTGGGTTGCTTTCTTAAAACGTTTTGAGTATTTTTTCTACATTCCACTTTTTCTAAAATGAACATGTATGACTTTCCAGTTGAGAAGAAAACACAGATAAATGAACCCTAAGGACAGGTCTAAGGCCCACAATTTATTGGTGGTGGCCATGGAGAAGGACCATGGAATTGGTTACAGATGCCCAGATCTGTTGGCATCTGGTTGAAATGTATTGGGTATATTGGGTGTATTGGGTGTGGCCATGATTCTGGGTTTGCTAATTTTCTTTACAATACATTCCACCTCTCTTTATTCTTGTTTGTGTCTCAGCTATTGAAGGTCATCAACTGCATTTTCCTTACTATTTCCTTCACTTGAGGGAAAATTATGTCTGAGAAAAGTAAATCACTTCATTCTGCTGCTTCATTCTGCACCTACCAGAGACCTGGAATTATAAGCTGATTTACAAATTTGAACACATTGGATAGAGCCTTTTACCTCAGGTTGCTTCACATTTCTTACTTCTGTTAAAAGGTGACCTTTGACGTCCATTGTGTGACAATAAACTTGAATGAGACCAAAAGGTGACTAATAACCCTTTAAAACCTCCAACCTTCCTATACTTGATAAATACATGAAACATCCTTCCCTTTCATTCTCTCGCTGATGACTTTTGACTTCCTCTTTTGAAGGAATCAATATCTGTATAAGGTGATGGCTTTACATTCTGTCATTTT
This sequence comes from Uropsilus gracilis, assembly GCA_004024945.1. Taxonomy (NCBI): domain Eukaryota; kingdom Metazoa; phylum Chordata; class Mammalia; order Eulipotyphla; family Talpidae; genus Uropsilus; species Uropsilus gracilis. Next base: position 59,937 of record PVHY01002597.1, on the reverse strand, counting down.
TTTTTTTTTGATCACAGAATGAACCAGGAGGAAATAAAGAAGGACTAAAGCTTGGGGCTAAGGCTGGAGCATCTGCTAACAAAAAGGGCTTTGGCTTTATGAGTCTGAAAGAAGTTTATTCTTGAGAGAATGCAGTTCAAACAGCCTTTGATCCTTGAGCACCCAGTAGGTTCTCAGCTCTTCCACTTGGGAATAATGTACCTGTCCATTAAGTCAGGGCTCCATCTTTTGCACAATTCATATTTTGAACTTTAGAGAGGCTTACAACCGTGCTTTCACAAACAGTAGCTGTTTACTTTCTTTTCACTGAAATAATCATTGCAAATACCCCTCTGAGAATGTATATTTTCAGATGCCAGGTAATCAGAGCTTCGTTGTACTCAGAGGCTTTTTTAGAAGCGAAATGGAAAATAATTGCTTTAAAGTACCCACTTGTGAGGATTTCTGCTCATCAGTATAATTGCCAGCAGTCACTGTCTTTCTACCACAATAAATTCACAATGATTCATTAGCTTCTATTGGGGGGCTGAGATAAAGCATCTCCTTTACATTAACTTTGATTTCTAAATAACTTTCTGTGATTTCATATTGGAATTATAGTTTGCGCATAGACTCAAATGATAGATTTCCCCCGCCACACCCTGAGGAGTAGGGTAGGTAGTAGGAAAGGATAAAATTAGAATTTAAGCCAGTCTTGCAGGATTTAGATATGAGTTCTCAGTGTGAATATTTACTCTAGGAGCATTTTTATTTCTTCTCATTTGTCAGAGGAATTTAATTTCTTGACTAGAAGTTTCTGCACACAGAACCCAGCAGTTGGCAAATGGTCCTTAGGATATGTCTCAAGTACCTTTGTCCAGCCAGCTCTCTGGTGTCAAACAAACAGGATGATTGCTGCAAAAACCAGTGGGTGACAATGCTTGTCAAAAGCTCCATAATCTGATTTAAGAGACTCCCTAGGTCTTTGGCATCACACTTAATGTACCTCCGCACTATTTTGTACATGTGGATATTAAGCAGTGGTTAATATATCTTTGCTGATTTACTCATTTTCAAACATTTTGGGTGATATTCAGTCTTTATCTTTGCCATAAAAATGGTTAGGGAGAATTGATTAATTGCATGTTTTACCTTGTCGGTATTGTGTCTGCTCACTGTAGATTCCTAAGGTCAAAACAAATCAGCATCTGAAGTCCCCATCCAAGCTAGTGCATTCCAAGCTAGTGCTTATCCAGTGAATGCCTTTCGGTGACCCATCCACATTTCTGCCCTCATCTCAGCCTGTCCACCCCGTTAGAGATTCCAATCTTATGCTCCAATGCTTAAAACATTTAATTATCATTTAAAAATTACATTCCTTAGAGCATGCTGGTTTGTTGAGTTGTTAGTTGACATAGATATATGTATTGGTTCAAACCTCTTCAAATATATGTTATCACTCTATCCACCACCAAAGTCCCCATCATCCTCCACCATAGTTCATGGACTCATTCCCACTTTGCTCTGCACTCTTGCCTCTCCCCCTCAGGTACTCTCAATTCTGCAGTTAGATTTCTAGGGTTTGCTTTGATTTAATGTTGTCGGTTCTTTTGCTTTATATTTCATGTATGAATGAAATCATCCAGGAGTTGTCTTTTCTGAGTTGTTTCACTTGGCATGATGCCCTGCAGTTCTACTCATGTGGTAGCAAATAGCAAGATTTCATCTTTTCAGAGTTGAGTAGTGTTTCAGCATGCTGTTAGCATGTGAATTGTTTCTCAACCTTGGCTCCTGTCAATAGTGTTGCAGTGAACAAAGGCATGCACGAATCCCTTCTGATGAGTGTTTTTGCATCCTTCAGGTAGATACCTGGGAGTACAGCTGCTGGATGCTATGGAAGATCTATTTTTGAGGTTTTGAGTAACTTCCACAACTGTTTTCCATAGGAACTGGACCTGTTCACATTCCACCATCAGTGCATGAGGATTCCCCCCTCTATATCTTCATCAGCATTTGTTTCTGGTCTTTTTGATATGGGTCATTCTCACACAGATGAGGTGGCATCTTTTTGTAGTTTTGATCTGCATTTCTCTTACCATCAGTGATGATGAGCATTTTCAGTTGTGTGCGTTTGCCATTTGTGTGTCTTCTTGGGAGAGTAGTCTAATAAGGTCTTCTACCCAATATTGAATGGGTTGGTTTTTGCTTATTGTTGTTGAGTTGTGCGAGTACCTTGTCAATCTTGGATATCAGCTCTTTGATACACTTGGGTCTCCTAGTTGGTAGGAGAGATAGTTTTCTTCACTGTGAAATTTATTTATTTTTGCTTTTGTATTTCTGGTCATTGGAGTTGAGTCCCTAAAGACATCTCTGAAACCAATATTATGGGGGTGGTTTGTCTAAATGTTCTTCCATGCATTTTGTGATTTCACATTTTGCTTCCAAAATTTTAATGCATTTTGAATTAATTTTTTATGTGATATATGATGAGAGTTTTATTCTCGTGCATGTGATTCTCCAGTTTTTTGGAAAATAGTTATTGAAGAGATATTCTTTTCTCCATTATATACTCTTGAATCACTTGCCATTTTGTTTAAAAAGGAATGTTGCTGAAGAATTTTTTGCCAATGTGTCATAAGCACTTATGCGGTACCATCTACAGTTTTGTCCCAGACTCAACCTCTGCAATCAGAGATTCCAACCTACAATTTTCCAGTACTTTCCCTTTTAAACTAGTCCACAGGATAGAAATTTCATTCTGTCTCACATACCCCCAGTGATCTTCTGACCACATTATGAGAACCACATCTAATAGCTTTCTCTATCTGTGCCCCACAAAATTTCACCCTGAAATGTATATATTGACAAATGTCTATTTCATAGAATCCCTAGTATTCCTGGAAAATTCATTTCTTAGGAAATGTCTACTGTAGCGGAAATAAAGTGCCTAGATAAATAAAAACCAATGAACTGCTCATGGGTATTTTCAGACTTCAAATTGAAAGTACAGATAGGACTTTTCAAGATTGCTTTAAATACAAACGAAATGGACCCTGATTTAGTAATTTCAGACTTTTTCAACATCACAGCACAACACATAAAGGGCTTCAAGGAACAAATGATTTTATAAGAAGCTACATGAAGATGATTTCAAAGAGATAACTGTAGGGCTGAGAAAGGCCTATTTGTCAACCACCAGTGAACCACGAAGGTAACTAGCAGGAGAATGGGGCCTGGAACAAAAACAATGAAATGACTTGAGCATAGGCCTTACCAAGTTAACCTCAAGTGACCGGATGGTAGGAAAACAGAACAGACCAGCCACAGGTCCTGAACTGGCCCTTTGAACAGGGCCTCACTTCACAGCAAAGCCAACATACCCTATGCTGTGTCTAATCATTTTTTTAGCAGGTGAGAGAGATGGCCCATATCCAGCACAGCGCCAGCAATTTCTACAACTACAGTGAGGAGAAGCAAGAAACATTTCTTAAAGAACAAACAAACAAACAAAAAACAAACAAACAAAAAATCAGTGGATATTTCTGATGTGGAGTTTGGGAAGCAGTAACCTAGTTTCAGATTTGGCAAAGGAAAAAGAACACAAATTGCCTAATTTTTTCAATGCTGGGTCATTTCTAGAAGAAATAAGAAAAGGATATCATCAAAGTCAAAGTTAAACCAGGACAACTGTCAGCTGCTTAGATGAATAATCTTAATTCCCATTAATATAAGCTGTCTTTGTCCTGTAGTCAAGGCGAGGAAACTCACTGCGAGACAAATTTAATGTGGTGGAAAGCTGACAGTGTCACTGAAATTTGCAAAATCCTGATTTTGAGCTGGAAAAGCACAACTGTATTGTGTATTCTGGTATATGACTTGCCCTGAGAAGCATTTGTTAGTATAAGGAAGGGATGAAGTAGACTTTGTTGCCCAATTTCTCCTCTATCTTTTCCTCTGTGCCTGGTGTTGGGCTTGTTGTTTGCTGTGTAAGAGGAACAAAGGGGAATGATTTCAGAGCTAGTGAGTGATGTACACAATCCACTTTATGGTAAAAGCAGAACTTTCCAGACTCCACCCCTTGACATCCTGGATGAGGGCTGCTGGGAACTTGGGGCTGAGGAGAGCCCCGTTATGGACTTAAAAAAGACAGAGCACAAGCAGGCACTGATTTGAGGCCTGGCTTCCAGCTATACCCTGGTTTCTGCACAGTAGATGCTATCTAGGCAGGACAAGAGGCACCGAGCCATGGACTGGCCAATGAGTCTTCTTGTTTTCCTTCCACATATGATGTAAAGAGATTCCTTTAAATCCTACACCCCATCCCCTTCTTTCTGTGTAGCTCCTTTTGGATTTGTCCTGCCCTATATTCTTAAGCATGTGGGTGAGAACTTAGTAATGGAGTCATCTCTTTTCCCCTTGGGTTTGCCTTGTAACAATTGCACATACATGAGACTCCTACCTGCTCCTTTGGGGGAAGGAGGGCCCTGGGGTTATGATCCAAACTTATTATCACCACCCATTCATATCCTCTAACTTATTCCCCCTCTAAAATATTACCAAACTCTGGAAGCATTTTCGTACATTGCTTCCTACTAAGGTATACATTCTCCACAGGTGGCTTAGGGCTTACCCAAGTGAACGAATATCTTAGTCACTTTCCAGATGACAAATTTGGGAATGGAAGCTTCCTGAGAGGAACCAAGAAACAATCCAAGTATCTGTCAAGAGCTAGTTGAGCAAAACTCTAGGTTTTATTTCTCAGTGGAGGTGAAATTTGACAACTTCTCAACTTCTCAACTCAGGGAGTAAGTTTTCATCAGGTAGTCCAGTGACCACAAATTGTATTTGATGGTTCTAAAGTGTAATTTTTAATATCTTGCTAGGTTGTATTGCATAATCCATAGCTTTGGCCAACTGCTGATGATCAGGTTACAGCTGATATATTTGTCAGTGCCTCTGAAAATAGCAAAGGGATCATCATCTAAAGTTGCGGAATAACAGAGTAGCTTGGAAGCAAATCCCAGAGAAAATGGCAGAAACATTTTTTGACTCCTAGGAACCAAATGGTTGCTAGGAAAAGGGGAGGCTACAACTCAGCCATCTTTTAAGGTTTAGCATCAAACACACTTAGTTCATCTGTAGAGTCTTCTAAGAAATACATCTATAAAACTATGTAGAAATTATGGCATTTTGCAATCACCCCAGGCTGGGTAAGTTCTTCATCTGACCTAGCATCTTAGAAGAAAATCTCAGAGTCCTTGGCATCATCTTAACAGGATTTTTAATAGTGAACAGGGGGAAACAGCCAGCAGGGAAACAACCACTTGAGTTCCCTGAGTTCCCTTGGAGGTCTCTGAATTCTTCCTCCCAGAGGATGATGCAGTCCTTCTGTTAGTTTCCTCCCAGGTGTAGGTGTGCCCACTTACACATGTGCACACCCACTGGGCCAGGTGTGCACAATCATGGAGAGGGCACAGCATCACAGGTGCTGGCCATATAGACTATGGTGGAAGGGTATGTAGAAACCCTGATAATCCATTTACCCTGCAATGGGCATTAGCAATTCTGAATTCAAAAACGATCACAAAAAGCTCAGATTCTGAACATCAAATTTTAGGAATATACATTAACTGATATATCTCATATATTCCTTATATGTATGTAAGACATTAATATATGATAATTCTGTGTTGAGTATATCTAAAAGAGGTGCCATATGATAGAATTCAGTGATAAAGTAGCATCGTGTTGTAGTTTAGGGATTCTCTTTGACATGACAATATTTTTCTTTCTGATTGATACACAAAATAATGAAGTCTTGGAATTAATCTAGTGTCAGATTCAAGGGCATCTGATAGAAGATGCGTAAGAAGTCCTGAAATCCTCTTCACTGTGAGGTTTACAAATTATTCAAAGTGGAAATATCAATGACTTCAACACACAAAGCCTAAAATCTAATTCACTGGTAAAGAAAAAATAATCATGTGAAAACTAAGCAATGCAATGTTAGCAGCTGTAGGCAGAACTGCCAAGTGTGTCAGTTAATGGCTGTGTGGGAATTTTAGTTAAGAGGCCTTTATTTCATCCCCTCTGCGCACACTAGGTTGTTACATTTCCCCTGAATCTAATTTGAAATTTCTTCAGGTTCTGATAACCTGACGAGGGAAATAGGCTATTCCTCTGATTTGTCTCTAATCTCACAATCTCTCTCTCTCTTTTTTTTTTTATTAAAGGAAGGACAAAGTTATTTATAGAGCCCATTAATTTAGCTTAAATGATTTTAGCTACCGGTCATGGGTAATCAGGTTTTTCCTTCTTTGTACTTACAGTTGGCTGAAAATGCATTGAGTGAAAGAATTAGAAAATTTATTGTTTAAGAGCGTTCGTAAGTACCTCTAGTGTCATAATACCAGCATGGGGGCTGGGCCACATGAGAAATCAGTTTTCTTCCTTGGTGTTTGTTCTGGGGTATCCAGGCATGTGCTCATGGAGGCTCTTACTTTGAGAAGTGCCCCCCCACGTCATAAGGACTAGAGTTTGAGAAGTCGCTTCTGTGTTATCAGGTAGATACAGTTCATTTGTATTAAGAAATTTTAAAATAGATTTCGAGGGAGATTCCTGCTGGGAGATTAGGCAAGGGATTAATTGGTTGTGACTCTAGAGAGTTTTGATTTTGTCTGGGTAACTAGCCTACTGGTTAATGCAATATCTATCACTCAATTGAATGGGCTCAGCCTGTGTTGTTATAATAGAAGTGAAAGCTTTTTACCTGCGTGGTCCATTTGGCAGACACAGGGAGAACTCTGGGTTCTCTTTGACAGTGGGACCAGCCACCAGGCCATCCACCTGGGTGAGCTAGCTGCTCAGGAAGTGCTCTTCCTGGTGGGGAACTTACAGAAGAGAGCCCCCTCTTCTTTAGGGTGTTCTACCCCCTGGGAGGAGGTAGAAGGGGACTTTGCCTTTGATTTTGCCGTCATTTCTCTTTTGGAGGAAAGTGACACAAATAGCACAAACATTTTCCACTTTTGGGGAAATAGTAATTTTCCCACATTGAACTCATTCTTCTCTCAGATTCTAGAATTATTTTTTCTGTCTATAGTTTTTCTCTCTATATAAAGTTTTTCTAAATAATTTTATTTGGAACCTGTGTCTGATAAGACAAGAGAGCTTTTAGTATCAACATATCAGATTCAAAGGCATGTGATATAGTCTAAAAATTCCATCAGGAGTCTGGAAATGCTCTTTATTTTGGAATTTACAAATCACTTCAAGTATAAATCTCACCTCACTTCCAGTTCAGCAGCAAGGTTCTTATTAGCGTAACCTGATTCCAGGCTTTACCATCCTTTCATTTCAGCACATCTAGAAATCTCTGTAGGTTCAGCTTGCTCCTGGTTCCTAGTGCATGACCTCACCTGAATCCTGTTGGCTTCCTACCACATTCTTTAGCTTAATTATCAGGCAATTTCTGATTATGCTCCCTCCCTGAGACATCACCCATAATTGCCCACAGACCAGATACCCGCATTTCACAGATGCCCTGTTTGTCCATCTCTCCCTTCGCTTTTCAGTTCACGTCATTAGTTCTGAGCCACTGCTCCCTGACTCCCTGTGTGTGACACCCTCTCTCAGGCCTCTTTCTCAGTCACAAGCTCTGGTACAGTGAACTGGTTTCCCACCTCTCCCTCCTTCTACTTTAGATAGAGTGTCACCCTCCCCCCATGTGATCTGTTGTGGGGTTTTGATTATATGCTAGAACAATTGACTACAAGCATGTTCATTCATTCTCTTGTTTCATCCATTTATTTAATGATGACATCATTTAACCTCACCTATTCAGATTTTGACCATGAATTTCTACACACCATTTGGACACTCTGCTTAAGTATCTCTGAGACACCCAGTGTCATTCCCAGTTAACACCCTTTTTTCTGTCTCCCTGCTCATTTCAGTGATGAATCTTCAGACTGACCGTGAATATGTTCACCTTCTCTGATCCGCAAGTACAGAATGATATGTCTCTACCAAATATTTCTTACCTCTGTGCTTGCTGGAGACATATGAATGTGGAATTGACCTCTGCATTGCATCTTAATTTTTCTATTTTCTAGTTATACACCTTATGATTAACTCGTAATGACTATTTTTGTTCTTTCGGTTCAGCTGAAGTAATGCATAGATAAAATTACAAAAAAAGATGATGGATAAATATGTGTTGTTGATACTAGAGCTCCATAAAAGTACTTCAGGAATGGATGTCTGTGGTGAAGAGACATTTATGTCCCCTGAGCAATGTGGAGAAGAGTGGTTATATTAGGTTCTGAAGAAGAGGTGACAGTTGATTGGACTTTGAGAGATGGAGAGGAGTTTGCAGAAAGAGCAGAGTCCATTCAGTTAGATTTCCCAAACTTGGCATGGTTGATAGTATGAACTTGGTAAATCCTTGTGTAAATCCTTGCAAGTGGGGACTGCCTTGTCCTTTATAAGATGTGTAGCTGCTTCTCTGTCCTTTAATCTCTAGATTCCGGTCACACCCCTCTCTCCACATCAGCCTTGACAATGCCATTTGTTCTTTAGAGTGTAATACCCAGTTGAGAATTTTGAGCTGGGTCAATAGGGAATTTGAAAATTCTAGAATTACTCTCAAATGCTACCCTAGTTTTGTTGCTTGTTTGTCACCTTCTGCTTTCAATAAAATAAGAACTTATTCTGGTTTTTAAAAATCTCTGTTGAGTGACCCTATTACCTGCTAGTATGCATTTCATCAAGACTATTGAATATTTAGGATGTTGCTGGCTGTGCCAAGTACAAGGGCACAAATTCTTCTCCAGTCATGGTTTGGGACCGTGACTCAGATTTTGGAATTTATACCTTATTTTTACATATTCTAGTCATTCGGAATTCTGTTCTAATTTTTTAAAAAAAATTTTAGTACCATAAATCATTCTTTAACTTGTTACTACCAATCATTAGCTCATAAAGATTATAATTGCTAGTATAATTATTAGACATAAAATATTAATTGCCTATACTCCCATCAATTTAATAATTATCATTAACTTTATACCTTCTTACATTGGCTGCTTTAGGCTTTGTGCCTCTACAGACAGGAACTTCTGGAAACTTCTGGTCTAGGCATCTAGGACAGGATACATAACCTGTGATTGCAAGCATGCATTAAATCTTGATCAACTGAGATTCCTTCTAGTTTTTTTGTTCAACAGTCACATCATGTTTTTAACCCTAATGATCAATCTATTTTCCTTAGTTGACACAGTTCTTTTCAGTATTTACCATTGCAATTTCCTCTTCACTAAACATACACAGGATTATTATTTGTTGTTAATGATATTGGGTCAAGATAGAGCAGAAAACTCCAAACAATGAGACAAAGAAAAAAGCAGTACTTTTAAAATGTGTCTTCTGCCACCCAGATTCTTTGCAATTTGTACCACCTGTGCATAGCAGCTGCTAAAGTCACAATGCAATTTAAACAACAGGGTTTTATTGCAAGGAAAATTAACCCAGAAGAAAAAAAGTCCTCAATGCCACTAGTGGCTAGCTATTTTATCCCAATTATCGATTAGTCTGAAAGTCCCAAACACATGTCCAAGATGATTCCCTTTTGCCCCTATAAACCTAAGGCAGGCACTTTGCAAAAGTCAGTCTTTCTTTTTCCTCTTTCCAGTGTTCTGAGCTGCTCAGATTCTCCAAGTTTCTTCAAACTTTTTCAACAAAAACAGATGCAAAATCAGCTTTCTATGCTACCCTGCTCCAGTGCCACACACTTCCATTACCAGGCCCGCCCTTGGCAGTGTCTAGCCACATTCACCAGGCCTACCCTCAGCAGCCCCTGGCGTTCTGGCATCTGACTTCATACTGACTACTTCTCTGCTGGCCACTCTTCCAGTATGGCTCCTTGCCACCACCAGTTCACTCTTCCAGGGGGCTTCCACCCAACTGGTTACTTGGGATCTTCTATTGGCTGTCATTCTTGTGTTCCCCTCTCTTCTCTCCTGGCTCATCTTTTTATGAAACCTTTCACTCTTCTTGTTCTTGTTGCAGATCTTTCAGACCCCACCCACCAGGACAGTATGGCATCTAATACAATCTTGAAATACATCACTACTAGAGGCTCTGGCTGCTCATCCAGCCTAGTCACACTGTCTCCATAACAACAACAAAATGTGAAGATGCACACATACTTAGGCATTGGTTAGACCAGTCATGAAAAGTGGTGATTGAAATACAAATTTAGGTACAACGCATAAGAGGCATTCAACCACAATGACTGTAAATGGTTCATGAACAATTCCATACTCTAAATAACATCAATTGAGAACTAGTAAATGCCACCTACAAGGAACATTAGGTAGTTTACCAAAGACAGAGAACACAAACACCTCTACAATTGCAAAATAAGGGAACCTAGAATTTCTGCCTGCACACTCACCTGTGTGAGTGTAATTTGATGAGCTGTAATTCCTCAGAGGACATGATGTTTACATCTTTATATCATATCAACTTCTTGATGATCCTGTGGTCTTCACTTTATGTGAAGAACCATCCTAGATGGACTCTCCCTAAGCTGGAAACAAACCCAAGTTTGTGTGCAGCAAGGGTTTCTGCATTTGTTACTGTGACTCCTACTTTAAATAATTCTCTGTCATTTAGAAATTTATCTCATGTTTAGTTGACAAAATTTAATTTACTTAACTCCCTTTACTTCTTTTTAGTGTAGTTTGGCCATTTTTCCATATTGAAAATTGATATGGAACATAAAACTGTTGAGAGTTGCAAACTCCCTGGGAAACTTTTAAAAGCCATTAATTTAGAAACAAATTTGTTTCCATATTTCATTTCTCAATCGGTGAAGAAGGAAGTAATTGTCACACCCAAAGGGAGAATCCAGACTTCAGGCAATACATAAACAGCTAAACTCTTTGGAAACAAAGCCTTGTTTTTAATGTAAATGTCCTCTGTTAAAAAGAAAAATAGAATTAAATCAGGGAAGCATAATAGCATGAAAAAATTCTTTCTCCATAATAAAGTTATCAGGTCTGTGCACATAGACTTTAAAAAGAACAAAACCTTGTTTTACACATTTGGTCTTTATTGCTTCAATATGTTAGGGAATTCTTTACCTGTATATGAGACACTAACTTATTAAACACCCAACAAATATATTCCTGATATTACAAAGCACCTGTGACTTCAATGTCAAAAACTAAGTTACTTAACTTTTAATTTGTTGTTTTAATTTTTTGGGGGAACAAGGACCAAAGAAGTTCCATTGTAAAATGGTTGGGAGGCATAGAAAATAGCACATGTAAGTCAGGTAGGAAGTGTTGGCGGATGCTTCATCAATGATTATTATTTCTGCCTGTCTCCAGGTTGTCTTAGTTATGTTTATGTTGCAGATCATCCTAAGAAAAATTCTGACCCTATAGTTGGGAGGTGTGAGTCAGGCTCTTTTTACTAAAAATCTTTTTTTCTGCCAGCTTTTCTTAAACCAGGGATAAGTCTCTGTACCTTGTAATGTGATACTAACCTGGTAAGAGTAGTTGATTCTGATCCATTCTCACTCTTGAGAGTCATTGCTTTCATTCTCCTAGCATCTGGAAGCTTCAAAAAGTCCCCACTGTACCTGTTTTGTGTGTGAATGAACTTAAGCATAGTGGAGTTAGGCAGTTTGCCTGTATTCTTCTAGATAGGAGGAGGCAGGCTTGTGTTAAATGCATGTTCTGATCTAATTCCCAAGTATGAAACCACCTTCCCTCTCTCAGCCTTCTATTTAAATTCTCAGGAATCATTTCAAATACAGTCTATCTGCATGGTGGTAATAGGGAGGTGAATCTTGGTTGTTGTTGTTGTTGGCCTCTGTAAATAAAGACTAGGCAGGATTTTTCTGCAATATTTCCTTTGGAAATCTGCTACTCTTTTCTCTTGCTTAGATAGGTTTCGTATGGACTTGTTATTTATCAAAAGGACTTGGGAACATTCCACACAAATCTCTTGTCCAGGGCTAAGAGAGCCTTAACTGTGTAAAGTACCTAAAAAGAGCTTTCTGCACATTTGCTTGGCCACTGTGTTTTGGTGATTGCCTTCTGCATATCCTGGTTGGTAGCGGTTCAGGTATCAACTTGCACACTGCATGTTGAAACTCTGCCATCTGGGTAGAAATTACCTAAACAGAGGATAAAACAGTAATTCCTCCTTGTTGCCTGGCTGAAATGGCAGGATAGCCACTCCTGCAAGGTTCATCATGAACAAAGGTCGCAGGTATACATATGCCAAAATCAAGGTTTTCCTTCCATCCATTGTAACATCAACAATGAATCAGTACTAAATCAATCATTTAAGCATTTCCTTTTCTCTTTAACAAGGGGCTTGGATCCCCTTAATCACAACAGTGAGTAAAATACTTCATTGTGTATAGCTCCACTCTTGTTGGTTTGTGTAGCAAAGTTGTCAAAAGTGAACCAGATGTAAGCTCTGCAAAGGGGAGTGTTGGGGAAATAGACTTTTCTTCAAAAAGGGGGAGATAATAGAATCCATAGGTGTATACTAACCTGTCTATATAGTTGCCAATGCCTCTCTGAGGCTTCAGAGAAAAATGGTGCAGGAAGGACAAGACTTGGATGATCAGCAGAGGCTGTGGCTGCAGCTACGCATGAGTTCTGCAAGTGTGAACTGGGCTGGACTACAGGCAGGGCAGATGTGTCAGACTGGATACAGATCTATGATTGTCAGAACTTGTAGGCACTGCCTCTTTCTTCCCAAGTCCATCCAGGAGTCTAATACCTCTGTGCCAAAGCAAGTAGGCAGTGAGGAGTTAAGGAAAGAAAGAAATGACCAAAAAAAATCTAGAGTTTTACTGGTTTGAACAGGCTGCCCTCAAGTAGAACCAAGTGTGGCATCAAAAGAAGCATGCCAAGAAGAAAGAATACATTCAGCTAGGCTCCAAGTTCTCACCTAGAACTCTGCACTCAATGCAACTAACCAGTAAAATCATCTTTCCCTGTGCCCTGGCTCATTCTCCAGGTGTAGGGTGAAAACTCTAGCCATGCCTCTCATGAATGAAATACCTGGTTTGTTCAGAAGGTCCAATGGGAAAAATGTGAAACCAGTTAGTGGTATGTTGCAGACAAGTGATCTAACTGATGGAGCTTTTCACGTCAACGCTTGTCGTGGGACCAGAACTCTTTGTCATCAACTACATCTCTTTATTGGAGCGCTTCTTACCAGAAGAGAGCTTGTAGTTGCAAAGATCACAAAAAATGGTCTCAACAATGAAAACCTCATTTCATCTTTGAGCAATGAGTATCTGAGGAAGAAATAAAATGAACCATTAATCAAAATGATGGGTGAAAGAGACAATGCCAGATGGGTCTTTGCACAGGATGGGTTTTTTTCTGTCCTAAGGAAAGTAACTCCAGCTTCATGTCCTCAAGGATACCATTGAAGTAACACTATTGACTCTAGTGTTTCCAAGATGCCTGATGCTTTTTGCCTTTGTTCCTTTTTTTTTTCTCCAGAATTGACCTTTTCTTAATGATATTTTATTACAACCCTGGTTCATATTGCATCAAATATTGTTACTATGTTATTTTTTTTAAATCCCAAAGGGCTTTCCTGGTAATTTTGCAGGAGTTTATTAGAATTCTAAATTCTTCAGAAAATGGACTTTAAAAATCCACTTGAAAGGATTTGAAAAGTAAAAAAATTGACCTTTATAATAAATTGATACTGCTATAAAAATATACCCTAGAGATCATGGGAAATGGTCATTTAGAGTTGAACACTAGCAAAATAAACTCTTTAATGCATCTCATAAATATATTTCATATGCTTTTCAAATGGAGAGAGTAGTTGCTACTTTTTTTTCATCCATAATTACTTTCTTCTCATCATAGGTATCCACACAGCATAATTTGTACATGACATTTAGGTAGAAATGGAAACATTTCCATCTCCTCTTTCTAAACAGGGATGCATTAATAGTGTCAACCAGATCCTCTGTATCACAATAATGTTGTTTCTAGGGGAGATTGCACAGAAATAAAAATTTGTCATGTGCTTTCTTTAAAGTTCTGTCTCTGAAAAAGTGGTCAAATATAGCATGGCAAAAAAACTGGTCAGTGTGGCTGGTTATTCCACTTGCTGGTTCCCGAATTGTTGCCTTGGTCTTGGTCTAACCTATGCTTATACTCTTCCAGTTGATGCCTTAGAGTGTTTCATTGAATCTCAGTTCTGTCTTTATCTGAAAGCTGCTGCTTCCCTTAACATGGTTACATGGGTCTGACATGTGGGAACAGACCATACACCAATCTACTCTAAGTTCCTGATTTAATTTTCCAATGACACTAGTGGGAGTAGGAATTCAGGAAGTGCATTTGCGTGTTCATTTCCATTGTCTTTGGTCTCCTCTGGGGTACATAACTGCCTATGACACTTTTAGTACAGGAAAATAGCATTAAGAAAGAAGTCAAATTCTTTTGCCTCCTAATGTATATCCATTACAAAAAATTTGCACTAACAAATATAAGAAAGGTTTACCATGGTCCAACTTGACCAGTTTAGTAACTGCAGGCTCACCTTTTCAGAGAGAGGAGGAAACAGACTCAGTGCCAGGTCACCCTGAATAATACTGCTGCCTCCAGTTCTCTAGCAGTCCAGAAAGACTACTAGTATCCAACCTCACATCAGAATCTTGGTTTACATTGATTGGACACATTCTTACCCAAGGGGAGGTGAAAGGGCCCAGTCAGGGTTAGTGGTCTAAAGGATGACTGTGGATAATGTGCTGTCTAATTCTGCCCACAGGCTTGTGTCTCAGTCCTACAGAGCAGCAATGGTAGAGACGATTGCCAGAGTTGGATCACTGAGAATGCAAAACATCAGCCGTCTACATGCCAGAAAATTTCACCGCAACAAAACATTGTTCCAGCAGTTTTTGTGAGGATGAGAAAGGGAATTCAGCTCAAATGACAGGACTTGGGATATCAGACACACTTGCCCTCTGCATAATTGTCAGTCTTTGACATGGGGCACTGGCAACCTAATGGGGATGTTGGCACTCTCTGAAATGCTTTGCCAGGGCAGGTGTGGAGACTGTGGTTTTGAAGGTGGCCAGCCCCTGATTCCCTGCTGTTAGTCTTGGCAATCAGGCTATAAAATCCACAGACATCAGGACCAGAGAAGGAATTAAATAGTCTATCTTGTCTGGCAAACAGGATCCTGATTTACACAGCACTCCAGACACCTGGACATAATTATCCTAATCACCTAAAAGAGATCTAAGAAGGAGTGGAGTTCCTGCAGAGGGTTTGCATATGCAAAATAGGTTTTGATTTAAGAATATGGACTTCACAGAGATATACCAGCTTTAAGGTGATTTTCCTTAACTTTTGTTTCTTTTTCTTTTTTTAATTATTTTTTTCTTACATTGTTGTAGTCCCTATAGTTCTCCCATTATATCAACCATGAGCCATCACCATGTTCCTTTTTGTTCATCCTTCCCCTAATTTGTGCCCCCTTCAGCTCCCACTCCTTTGCTGTATACCTCATTTATGTATTTGTTTAGTATTTAGAGAAGGTGAGTAAAGGTTGTAAATGTTCTTTATTTCACAATAAGGGATTTTATATTATTTTATTATGGTGTATAATTACTATTCATTTATGACAAACATGTACTATGAGTAATTTTTGAAAAAAAGTCATGACTTATTGGGGATCATTTAGTGCCACATCAATTTGTAGAATAAAATGAATAATTTGCTTCTTTAGTAGCCCTGTTCTTTACTCTACCTACTCTCAGAATCCCACCTGGTTCTGAGAGTGACTCTTGGGACTGTGATATCTTGTGTTGCTAAAATATCTAGCAGAAAGAGGTGACCTCTGTTACATGAATGATGTTTTCTTTATACATTTAGTTATAGAGTGCTCTCTACTTTAAAAGGAGTAGGAACAGCCTTTATTTTACCAATTGTGAAAACGTGCAAATGGAACTCTGCAGAGTTGGTACTGTATTTGCGATGCAATTCAGGCATATTTTAATTTCCCATATAGATTGGTAGCTTTGACAACCTCTGGTTATCCCACCTCTTAACTTGTTTCTTATGTCATTATGTTCTTATATGTAGTCTTCTACAGACTATTGACTGGTAAATAAAATAGGCACATATATGGACATAATTCCATTGAGCCAACAGGAATGGAATAAGATGTGCAGTAGATTTTTCAGCAATCTAGTGAGAAGCTGTTGTTTCTGGTTGCTTTTCTTGATGGATTTTATAAAACTTTAATATTGTCATTATATATATATATATATATATATATATATATATATATATATATATGTATGTGTGTGTGTGTGTGTGTAAGTATATTTCTGACTTTACCGGGCATACTTAACAAAAAAATCTTTTATGTATTTAGGTTGTAACAACATGATTTTTGAAAAGGTGTATATGTTGGTTTAGTATACATACATGTACACTGTGAAATGATTAATGCAACTGAGTAATGTAAATAACCAATGGATTAAAAAAGAAATCAAAAGGAAAATCAGAACATATCTTTAGATAAGTGAATATGGAAGCACAGCATACCAAAATTTATGGGATTCAACAATAGCAGGTATAAGAACTTTTTTGAAAGAAGAAAGATTTAAAATGAACAGCCCAACTTTATACCTCAAAGACTTGATTGATTTTTCAGCTACATGTCTAAGTGATGATATAGTGTGTTGCATTACCAAGTTCTGATTGGATAGATTTGAGTGCTCCTGAATGCTCATAAACAGACTAATATTCCTCACGGACTAATGAGCAAACTCTGTCCTGACACCAATTCCATTCACAGACCCTTCTTTCGGGAAAATACTTAAGCAATTATAATTCAGTAGTCCATTAAAAATAAGAATTGGGTTTATAAACTAATGTTGTCTTACTCCAGGTTTACTTCAAACTTTACAGTAGTAGAAAAATCAGAAGTGTTCCAGCCTTTCCTACCTCCAAGACTTCAACATGACCAGAGTTTTAAATATTCTCAGAAGAACAATATAGTCCTAGAAAGGATAAACAGGTGACTATTCATCTTGATCAACATGCTAGTTGATACAATAAAACTGTAATACTAGTATTAATACTATAATACTATTTCAAGTATCCACTGTACCATGAGCATTGTCCAGGCCATACCATCTCACCATCAAGTGACTTATCCTGCCTCTGTAGGAGTCATGACTGACTTTGACTAATAGCATTTGGACAAAAGTGACTTTGATTGTGTGTAATAAGAGACATTAGTCATTATGTATTTCTACCAGTTACTTTGCCTGCTACAAAAACAGTGCATCACGCTGAGGCATGATTGACTACATCACAGAGACACAGAGGAGCAGAAACAGCCTACATGCTGCTAAAATGGAGCACAGTGGACCTGATATCTAAGTGAAACATAACCATGACAGACCTTTGTTTTATCAGCCACTGAGATTAATGGTGACTATTGTTTTGCAGCTTAAGTGGCCAAAGTTTACTAAAATGACTAGTATTCTCAAGAATGGAAATCAGTGTAAAAAATATAAATGGGGATTCAATAGTTCTATCTAGGGAAATATCCAATGGCACACAGTTCAGTCTAGTTTGTTTGCTTGCTTCAAGAAGAAGCTAGAATAAAATTGGATTATGATGACCATGTTGCGAAGATTGGATATGATGCAGGGTTTTATCCTCATTATTATCAGCATTTCTTTGTTGAGTGCTTACTGTGTGCAAGGCACTGTGCTGCACTGTAGATACTGATGTTGCAAAGAAGTATAGAATATAGTCTATAACCTCTAAAATTTTAAGGTACAGGTAGGATAAATGGGATATGCTGTTTATCTGAGAGCTAACATGTAAGCCTTATACATTAATATATGTTATGTTATGATAACATATGATATACATGATGTATAGTTAACATCTGATAATAAATTCAAAAAAGGAAAATATCACTATCAGATTATACCACTAGGCTAATATTTGGATTTTTCCTTTTTAGATGGTATAAGCTGTGTTTTTTCAAATTTGTAGCCCTCTCCCCACCACAGGATTATGTTGAGGCCAATTTAAACTGACTCATAAGAGCCAATTACATAGTCTCTTTCTGACTCAAAGTTCTGTGACATCAAATGGTAGTTAGAAATCAGTCTTCATGGAAGTATTTATACCACATGCATCAGCAAGTATAAAAGAAGTATTTTTTAGTGCCAGTGCTTCTGTCCATTGTCCTTATTACATTGCTACTCCCAAATGATGTATGAAGTAGAGTTAAATTGAGTTGAATTTTTCCTATAGAAAACAGAGTTTTTGAAATGTGGGATGATGTTTTCCAAGATAGTTTTTGGAATATTAACCTGCGATTCACAGATAGGAAATCAAGAGATGAGAGACTTATGTAGTTAGCAAATGACTGTCATTATCTTAAGGTAAGTCAGGAACAAGGAATTAAGTTCATGAAGTTTAGTGGTGATGCTATAAATAGAAAGAAAAAGTTGCATCAAAGTACCATTTAATGAAGACCTTGATTTTGGCAAAGGTCAAGATGATAGGTCCATAGTAGGTGTTCCTTATTTATTTGTTGAATTAAATCAAATGTGAGTGGAACTTTGAACAAAATATGTCACAAATTTACACAAATTTAGTTATCTGCTTTTTTTCTTTCCTTCTGTTCTCTCAGATTTTCCTTCATTCTCTTTGACCTGTCTTTATTTATACCTATCTGATTTTTATATTGCTCTTCCCCCCCATCATTCTATTTTTCCTTCCTTCAGACTTAAGAATTAATAACCAATCAACTCACTAGCTGCTCAGAAACTTGGATAACAAAATATTGTTGCAGGTTGAGGGATAGTTCTCTTCTTCCTAGAGATTAGTTACAACACAGGTTATTTGTGAAAAATACTTCACACTCTCAGCATGCTTATTTATTTCATTTCAGTAACATTTTAGAGATGAAAGCAACAAAATGAATGAAATATGAGCCACCTTTAAAAACTTGTAGCATGCCTGTCAAATTAATTGCATAACCTAAACACCAAATTCATTCCTTTAATTGGAATTCTTATAGACACCACCTTCAGCATATATCCTAGCTAGTGATCAATTGTTACCATAAATGATTTAACATTTGTATACACATGAGATGACAAGCCATAATTCATGGAAATGCCAGCACTGTGAAATAACCATAAACAGTGATAAACATGCTGTCAATTTCTATATAATTACTCCAGATCTATCATGCATGTTGGTGTGTTGAAGTGCATTAGTGCATAATAAATGTGCATCATCCCTGTGATCAATATCCTATTTTGGATGAAAGTGTGTTACTGTATAATTATCATGTTATTCTTTCTGATGATTTTTCTGCCCAAACATGATGCAGTTCAATCTAAAAGTAAAATTGCAAATTGCCTACCTGGATTAGAATGACTATGTGGGTCATAATTAGCATACGATTGATACATGCAATTTTAATTGAGACATTCATTATGGTTTGTGACTTTACTTATCTGTGAGATGATTTAATTTGTCCAGTTGGAATAATCTCTTTTGAATAGATCGTGCCCTAAATAAATCATACCCTTTGAGTGTTTGCTCTGAAAACTTGTTTTTGTGGAGTGAGGGGGGAAGAGAAGGGAGATGTTACTTTGACCTTTTCTGCTTTCCTTTATCTTGCATTTTACTGTTTCTTCCTTTTTAAAATTTCATGCAGTTGAGGTAGTATCTTCTAGGTTATAGATTGAGGTCAATGAGGCAGGACCAATAAGAGGCAATTTAAAACTACTTCTCTGACAGTTAAAAAAGATCATTTTTATACATTCAGATACATTGAGTGTATTCTGATTGTTTCTAGAAAGAAAGGCTATGAACCCCTCATTTTCCAGGCATCCCTAGCATAATCATGTTCTTATAATGGGTCAAACAGAGTGCCTTCTTGTCTTTGCTCAGCATTCCCAGGGATCCATCATGGGGAGTCTTGGTAATCTGGCTGCTTATATTCCAGAGAGTCCCTAGTGGTGTCACACAGTGGTGTCACCACTAGCGAGCTGACCCTCAGCAGTTACCTCTCTCAAGGCTGCTCTGTCAATTGATTCTTGCATAAAAAATAATTTTGAGAAGTTATATAATCTTGGTTTATTTACTTTTTCAAAGCACCATGTGTTGAGAAACCAGTATTTTAGTAAAGATTTAAATGAACCCCATTTGCAAGGGGTAGATTAACTTGTGGTCTGAAGGAAAACTGTGACAAGGAAATGAGAGAACTGAGGAACCTATAGGACTTTTTCCAGCCAGATGAATTGGAGGCATATGGAGTATATCTGGATACAAGGCAATTGCTTTTCCCAGGTCTACTGCAAAGCATTTGTATTGAGTGGGTTAAAGTTCCCTGGCCTTTCTCTGTGACTTTAATGGATTCTTTTTTGCAGAGAGAATTTCCTTAAGCCAAATGATAACACAAACCAGGTTCTAAGGCACAAAAAGAACTCCCCTGGGATGACTATTCTCCAAGAGCATTTTTGAGAGTTTCCTGACTTCCACCACTGTCTCCACTCACCTTTCCACACCTGTGAGCTTATCTTTCCACACCAATTGCTTATCTTTGCCTCATAATTCTCTACATACAAACCATAATTTTCCTTTTACTTCAGTACTCTTTAAGCCTTTCATGATCAACTGATTTCATTACTGGAATTCTTTCCTCTATTTTCCATCACTTCCCAATATTAAATTTAAAACTGACCCCTTGTGGTCTCTGACCTGTTTTTTACCCTTGCTGATTTTTCTGCCCTATTGTTTTGGCTTTGTTCCATCTTCAGTCGTGTCTGAAAGTGAGCAATTCTTTTTGCAATTTTTCTTTTGTTAATTTCTAGTCATCTGTCAGAAAAATCTTGGTTCAGGCATCCTTTTCCAAGAGAAGCTTTTCTTGATTACTCTGGATGGGTGAAATCTTATTATATAATTATTCCACTGCAATTTTTTATTTGTTTGATCTTACTTCCATGAGATTGTAAACTGCTCAAGGGCAGGGATATCTTGTTTTTCCATAACACTAATAAATACATTATCCTACTTCTTCCACTACTAATGTATATAAAAGTATGTCTGTATATTTTAGAGAATTTATAGGGGGATAATGAATGAATGAGTAGACAATCTATAAAATCCTGTAACTGCCTTGCAATTTTTTTTTAATATTTAAATACCAGAAGGATAACAAATGTCAATATGAGTATTTCTAACACAATAAATAACTTTGCAAGATAGTTCAGAATTTCTCCTCTACAACATCCTTAAAGCTATAAAATAATGCATATAGAAAAACAGAATGTATGAGGACTTCCTACTTGCTATCTCATTTAATTCATTTAATTCTCAAGGACTTTTTCTTTTCTTTGTTTTTCCAACCTTTACAAATAGAAATTTATTTTTCACATCCAGCCAAAGTCCAGCTATAATTTTAACCATTTTTCTGAAACTAAGTTAGATGGAAATGAAAAAAGTTAAAAGAAAAAAAATTTTTTTTTGGAGATGAAATGTTGGCTTTTAATTCAAGATGTTAAGACAAAAATGGTAAATTCACTAGGTAAAAAAGACAAAATCACTTGTCTCTTTTGAATAGGGAAAGCAACCAGTTTAAAGTTTCAAACAGAGGTAAGGAATTCTCTATTAATTGAATGCAGGTGTTGTAGTATAATCATTTATTCACCAGAAAGTATACTTCTTGTTGAATTAATAACCAAAAATATAATGCACAGGCCCTATGTTTATTCTTGAGTATCAGGTCTATTTTCTAGAAAGTTCAATGTTTAAAAAAAGGTGGGGGATAATAACACCTATCTGGTAGCCCCTTGGGTAAAACTACTTCCTTCTTTACAAAATGCACCAAATACTTTATAAATATTGTCTCAATGCTCATGACAATTCTATAAGATATATGTCATTATCATTCCCATTTTACAGATGAGGAGAGTGAGACTAGGAGACATTTAATGATCTGCCCATATTCTCAGGTTTGCTTAATCAACCTTTGTCCAGGGGAAATTCTCTGGACATATATTTTCTGTGTAATCTTGTAGAATTAGTCCAGTCTAATTAACAACCCTGGGTAATGGAGGGGGAAAGGGTTAAAACTTCCCTGAGAACTCACAACCTCCCATTTTTTATATTGTATTTTTTTTATTTAAAAATTCATTTTATTGATTTCTCACATTTGTGCATTAATTGATCCCTCCCCCCACTTCCATATCCCCCCTCCAGTCACTCCATCTCCCATTTTTCTGTGATTTGTTGGTTGGTTAAGTTGATGTTTAGTTGTTCATTGTTTGGCCCATTGGTCTCTTCTGATATCTGGTAAATGTTTTTTATTTTTGTTTTTTGCATATATATGTATATTTATATTTAAATCACATTATTGCATTATTGTGTACCCCAGGGCTTTCCTATTTCACTTACATTTATTAACCATCCTGATCTTTTGTGCTCTTCACCTCCCCTACCTTCTTCCCCCTCCTCTCTCGCTCCATGGTTCAGTCCCATTGGTTGTTTTCATTCTTTCTTATTTGTTTGTTTGTTTTTCCCTATATCCATCATATAAATGAGACCATACTGCACTTCTTTTTCTTTTTTGACTTACTTCTGGTAATATGAGTCTTTCTAGTTCCATCCAGGTTGCTGCAACTGACATGTTTGTCCTCCTTGATGGATGCATAGTATTCCATCATGTATATGTACCATATTTTTTTAGCCAATCATCTGTTTTGGGGCATTTGATTTGTTTCCAATTCTTGGCAATTGTAAACAGGGTTGCAATGAACATATGCATACATGTGTCCTTTTGAATTAATGTTTTCATGTCCTCTGGGAAGATTCCTAGTAGTGGGATTGCTGGGTCGAATGGTAAGTCTACTTTCAATTGTTTGAGGGTCCTCCACACAGTCTTCCACAGTGGCTGGACCAGTTTGCACTCCCACCAGCAGTGTAAGAGAGTTCCTTTTTCTCCACACCCGCGCCAACATTTGTTGTTGTTCGTTTTATTTATATGGGCCATTCTTACTGGTGTAAGATGGTATCTCAGTGTGGTTTTAATTTGGATTTCCCTGACTATTAGTGGTGTGGAGCATTTTTTCATATGCCTATTAGCCATCTGTATCTCCTCTTTGATGAAGTGTCTTTTTAGTTCTTCTCCCCATTTTTTGATTTTTTGTTTGTTTGTTTGTTTTGTTTTTGTTGAGCTGTAGGAGCTCTTTGTGGATCTTTGTTATCAGACTCTTGTCACTTGTCTGGAGGGTGAAAATTTTCTCCCAGTTGGTTGGGTTTCCTTTTGTTTTGTTTATTGTCTCTTTTGCTGAACAGAAACTTTTTAGTTTGATATAGTCCCAGCTGTTTATGTTTTCCTTCATTTTTTTGCTGACCATAGTTGTTTCCCCAAATGGATTTCTGAGGTGAAATTCATGAAGGGTTTTGCCCAGGTTTTCTTCTATGTATTTTATGGTTGCAGGTCTCACTTCCAGGTCCTTTATCTATTTTGAGTTAATTTTTGTACAGGGTGTGAGGGTGTTATCCTGGTCCATTTTTTTACAAGCTTTGATCCAGTTTTCCCAGCACCATTTACTGAAGAGGCTATCCTTGTTCCAGGGTATTGTATGTTTTTTGCCTCTTTGTCAAAGATTAGTTGACCGTATATGTGTGGTTTTATTTCTGGGTATTCAATTCTGATCCATTGGTCTGTTTGTCTGTTTTTGTACCAGTACCATGCTGTTTGAAGTATTATGTCTTTGCAGTGCAGTTTGAAGTCTGGAATAGTAATACCTCCATTCTCTCTTCTGTTTGTCAAAAGAGTTTTAGCTATTTGGGGCTTTTGTTGTTCCATATGAATTTCAGTAATTTTTGTTCTATCTCTTTAAAATATGTCATTGGGATCTTTATTGGAATTGCATTGAATCTGTAGATAATTCTCAAGGACTTTTTCAAGGGCAGCGTTTGAAACCAGAATGTCTGAAGCTTAGAGCAGATCTCTTTCCAAAATTCAAACCTATTACTATTTCTAGTATAAAGTAATATTTAATAGTGAATTAAGTGAAAATTACCAGTCCTATTTTGTTTCACATGCATTTTTTTTTCACTTCTGTGAAGTGGGTGAACTTTTTACTTTATTTGTAGAAATATATTATAGCAGTAGCAGGGTGTTTGGAGCATACCACTCCAAACATGACATTCAAGTATATTTATTATTTTGAGTTAAAGGCCCTTGGAAAGCAACAGATGCAAGAGGGACACTCTGATGGTCCTTTTACTTCCTAAAGGTAAAACCTCCCTTGTGAAAGTGCCCTCCCTATACTAGGAGGAGGCAAAACATTCTTGTCAAAGGAGACAGTTAAGGTCAAGAAACGATTGTATAAACAGACCTTCCTAAACTAACCCTTATTTATTTACTGTTCCATAATTAACTGGCTGTTACCTAAACCAATTTGTTCAATCTAGTAAGTAAGCATTTGCCTTTAATTGCTTCTTTAGGTCTTCATTTTTCTTCTGAGACATCCATGGACACATGAAAACCACTAGGTAAAACTTCTGTGCTCTTCTCATGTTAATCTGTTTTGTTAACTTCATTGTTAGGCCCAGACAGAGACCTACAACAGGGTAGAAGAGGAAATTTCCTGGAAAAGATAATAAAACATGGGGATGTTTACCTGAAATATCAGTTAATGCAATATTTTCCCATCACACTGCTATAAACTAACAAACCACAGCTGTTTCTTATGAGATAAAATGGAAACATTTTGCTTTTTATGTGGAGATTTCAAACATCCATATGTTGAACATCTTAGCCTGGGTAGGCAGGTTATGCTGTTAAAGAAGACAGAATGTGAGAGACAGAGCCAGGCGGTTTTTTTTGTGTGTGTGTTTTTTTTTTTGTTGTTGTTTTGTTTTTGCCCATGGAACCGCAGGCTCACGTTGCCCAGGGTACCACAGACTCAAGCAATCCCCAGTCTCAGCTTACAGGCACGGGCCACTATGCCCAGCTGTTTTTTTTTGCAACTAGGTCTCACTACGGGCCCCAGGTGGGACTCGAACCCGTGATCCCTAGCCCCGGCTGCTTCATAGGCTGAAGCTTACAGGCACGAGCTACCATGCCCGGCCTGAGCCAGGTGTTTGTAAGATGGATTTCATCAAACAGATACAAAGCTGTGAATAATATTTGTTTTTGCTTACTCTTTGTGGTCTAAGAAATTCATGCAGCAAGAAAAGAGCTGTGATTGGGCATGCGGTTTTCAAACATTTGAACAAACTTTATTGTGAGTATACCTGTGAGGGTGTTTCTGGATGTGATAAACATTTAAATCCGTAGACTGATTAAAGCTCTTCTAAATGTGGGTGGGCCTCATCCCAACAGGTGAAGGTATAGAATCATAGAACTCAAAAAGTCCACCTATCTGAGTGAGGACATTGGTCTTCTGCTCTCAAATATGGACTGAAAAATCTGCTTCCCTTAGTTCCTTAGCCTTACAGTTTTTAAACCAGAAATCATTGATTTTCCATGTTGTTGGGTTTTTGGACTTAGGCTGTGACTGGAATTACACCGCTGGCTTTGCTTGGTCTCCACCAATGGTTCATATTTGTTCATCAACATCAAATCAAAGTGACATTCATGTCAGTAAGGTATTACACATAGAAAAAGCTGTCAGGTTGTTAATATAAAAAGCACTGGCTAATTTACAAAAGTATTCAGTTGAAAGATAATGGAAAGGCAACTTGCCAGTACTAACAACAATGTGAAAATGAAATTTGGAGCATGAGTTGTAGATGTTTTTATCTGGGAACAACTTTGAAGATTTGGATGTAAAGATAAGAATGACAGACAGAGAGGGAGGGTGCCAGACCAATGAGTGGGTAATTTTTTTTGGCTAACTGAATAATTATTTTTGGTTAACTTTTAATGGGATGATTTTCATTGCATAGGTGCAATGTATTAAAAAGCGAAAAAAAAAAAAACAAAACCCAAATGACGAGAAATGCACAAGAGTGGACTCAATGCTGCATGAGAAGTGAGAGTGGGTTAAAGCACCGCATGTGGTCTCTTCCTGGAACAACTCTGAAATCAGCACAGGATAACCCTGAATGGATTTGAAACAGCTTCCTTAGGTAAGCTGTGATTTAAATCCGTCCACCCTCACCATTTCTCTTAACACAATTAATTGCCTCTCCAAGATAAATATGCAAGGAAAAAAGGCAGAAATAAGATTTCATTAACACACTATTAAGTGTATGGAGTAGAAGAGAAGAATGTGTAGAATAATTAGAACTATGATTATTCACTTGAGAAAGAGATAGGTAAACTTGAACACTTGAACTACTTCTTGTAGAACCAGATGGATGTAATGAGGTATTCATGGAACTATTACCCTGGTTGCTTATGTAAAAGCATTACCTCCCTTATAGCCTTGCTCTCCAGTTGAGCATAGGAAAGCCCCAAATATTTAGTATAAATAATTCTATTGCAGTTCTTGCCAACTAATTTAGAAAGAAAATCAGTCCAACTAATTAACTGACTAAAATGACTAAATAAACCATTTGTCAAACAATTGGTTGCACTTTTTTTTCCTTGAATCTAAAATCAATGTTTCTTCAGCATGTTGGAGTAGAATCTCTGCATAGCTTCCTTGTTGACACCAAATTCCCTGCTACTCAATATATTCTACTGCTTGTTTTCTATTATGAAAGGAATGCATTCTCATTAACGGAAAGTTTTAGAACACAGAAATGTAGAAGATTATATATCACAGTTCTATTATTTAAAGTTATACAGTTATCCGTATTTCACTTTTACCTGCTTTTTAAAAGCATGCATCCTTTTGCTTGACAATTAATTTATATTTTAATTTGATAAAGCTTCATGTTTCTTAAATGTCCTAATGACTGTGTCATGTTCTCTCTCTAGTGAGTAACATCATTAACCACTGATTCACAAAATCATCTTTAATCTATGGCACTAGGTTGTTTTACTATCATTTGAAAGGGTTATTGTCTTTATATATAATTCTTTGGTATGGTTGAGATTATTTTCCAAGGATTGATTTTAAGAAACAGGTCATTTTCCAAATAGTTGCTATTTATGTATCATACTAAAACCCTTTATAGTCCTACACCTTAAAACCACTGAAGTACAAGGTAGATAAGAGTTTTAAAACATTTGAGATGGTAAAATGCATTCTTTTTGTCACAAAGCCAGCAAGTTTTTCTTTTTTCTATTGTTACTATTTTTAATCACACTAACAATGATTTATTACACTGTGTATGTTGTAGAGGTATAAGGTTATCCCCCTTTATGTGTGTTAGCAAACCCCTTCCACCCTCAAGGTTCCTTTAGTCCTCCACTACCTTCCATTGTGCCCCTCCCCAGTTTATTTCATCCTACTTCCTTACCTGCTCCTACCTCAATGACCAGATTTCTAATGTTTGTTATTGGTTTTGCCAGTTTTTAGTTAAGAAGCAGGAACATTCTCACAAAAATCAGCAATAAGCAAAAATATTTATGAACATCATTATTAACAGTGCTCTGGGAATATTAGCTGGCATGATTGGTCAGGATAATATGCCACTGGACTTGAGATAAAAAACTAAAAATGAGATACAAAATTATTTTTCTTTACATGTGTTATATAGGATGTATGGTACATATGCACATGTATCATGGATAACATATTTTATGGATATATATGGATATGTGCATATATATATAGAATATGTAAACATATGTATATCCTACTGGTTCTGTTTTTCTAGGGAACTCTGACAATACTAAGATGATAGGAAATAATATTTCTGACTTTTCTCTCTCCTCTCTGATATGTGTTTATTTCTGTTAATTAGAAGTTAGAGGAGATGAGTGTACAATGAGTAAAGAGCAGGGGGGAATGGGTTGAGAATTAACTGAAAAGAACAAATTTCATAAGCAACAAGCAGAAAAAAAGCAAATATTAATTGAAGTTAGTAATTTGTCTATGTACCTACACAAGTAATATACAGACAAAACTCAGCAATTCAGAAGGGGAATGGGTCTTTCTTTTCCTTTCCTCTCCATTGTGTTAATGATTAGTAGTTGATATATCACTGTATTAGTTTAAGGAAGCAACAAAATGGACTGATACAGATGTAAACTCTTTTAATGTAAACATCTGCTTTATATTAACAATACTTTTCAATTTTTTGTGCAAGAGAAATTTTCCTTATCACTTTGTGATTACAAAAACAAGTTGTGGTATATCCATACAACCTATTGGTGACAGATTTAGGGAAATGTGTGCCTGTAGATGTATATAGTGGAGAAAGAGAGAAAGAAAGCAGGATTATCAGTGAAGGCATTATGGGATTTCCCCCCCTTACAACAATGAAATTTGACTTGGTTCTCAGGTGAGTTTCCATTCTTACTTTAACTCAGTCGACTGGAGTCATTATTTCCTTTCTGTTGTCATCCAACTCACTTTATTGCTCTATTCCTCTCCTACCACAAATTAATCTCATTACAAGTCTTTATGTACCTGTGGGTGCAGGCATCTTTACATGCCTAAGTGCACACATATATGTTCTTATAATTTACACAGAAATGTACAAGATACAGTTCCACTAGCATAACCACCTCATGCGTCACTGGAAGGGTGGGGGCAAAACATAAAGAAATCAATATGAGAAATCTGATTCAGCACAGAAAATGTCACTGTACATGTCACTTTTAAGCAGCCATATTTAAATGTGAATGGAGAAGCAAACAGCCATCAATGTATGAGAATGTCCCACCTTGCCACAGTGTAAAGATGAAATAGATAAATAATTTTGTTAGCAATGAACTTTTACATCCAGATTGCTGCTAAACTATGACAGTACAGATGGAGTGATTGCTCTGCATCCAGAGAAAGATAACAGAAAGAATTTAAATGATCTGGAAAAAATAGGATTGATTGTATGAGTGCTGAGGAGAACAGGTCTGAAGATGCTGCCTGTGGTGTTTAAACAAATATCAGATTCTTCAGTCAGACTTGTATTAGAACCAGCAAATGATATTCATAAGCATTTATTTACTTGCATCTATATGTATGTAGGAGAACAGGTCTGAAGATGCTGCCTGTGGTGTTTAAACAAATATCAGATTCTTCAGTCAGACTTGTATTAGAACCAGCAAATGATATTCATAAGCATTTATTTACTTGCATCTATATGTTTTTTGTGTTTATGTGTATGAGAAATAAAGCTAGAGAGGAGACATATAGATAGCTATGGGCACTGAAAGAAATTAAGATACTGAGAGCAGAGAGAGGCAGGCAAGGAGACAGCAAAAGTCAGTGAGAAGAATGAAGGAAAGAATATGTGGGAGAGGAAGAGAGAAAAGTGGAAAGGTGAGGTAAAGAAAGGGCATAAACATCTCATGTCCAAAGTGAAATTTAATTAAAAAAATTAAGGGGCACACTCTTTTTTTTCTAACTTAAAAAAATTATTTCTATATAAATTTCACAACATTGTAATACCAGGGTTTTACACCACCCCCCCCTTTCCTCCTGCTCAAAGTTGTGCACTTTAGTTTGGTGCTTAGCTTGTTTTGACTTTTCCTCAAGTCGTTTGTTTATTTTTTCACTATATCCCATATATTAGTGAAACCATTTGGTTTCTGTCTTTTTCTTTATGACTTGTTTCTGCTAATATGATTTCTTCTAAGTACATCCATGTTGTTATAAATTCGTTGAATTTCTCATTTTTAATTAATGAGTAATATTCCAGTGTGTGTGTGTGTGTGTGTGTGTGTGTGTGTGTGTGTGTGTATATATATATCACATTTTTTTCATCCAGTCATCTGTTTTGGGGCATTTAGGTTGCTTCCATGTCCTTGCAATTATAAATTTTGCTGCAGTAAACACCCGAGCACAGGTGTTCCTTTGTACCCACATTGAAGTCTCTTTTGGGTAAATTCCCAAGAGAGCAATTGCTGGGTCAAATGGTACACTCTTAAGGAAGAAACCAGATTATGCCTGATACTGACTTCTTCACATTGTGGGTACTATTGTTTCTTGAATTTGGGACTCAAAATTCTAAACTTTGAGGTTCCTGAACTCCCTGAAGTTGTATTTATGTGCCTTGGGGCCCACGGTTTTTATCAGATTCCTAGGTAAATTGTGAGCAAAATTAATTGTTCTAAAAATTAATTGAATCTATGTTTCATTTTTACTTATAAAATATTTGATAAAATATACATAACCAAAGAGAATAATTTAGAAGTTGTACATTTTCTTACCACTCTATGTTATCACATGGAACTGTACTCATCCTTTTTAATAGTTGAATGATTGTCCATTGTATGGATATACCACAACTTGTTTTTCCACTCATTGGTGCATGGACTTTTGGGTTGCTTTCACTTTCTGACTATCATGGAGGATTTTGAACAGGCAGTGTTTCTTCATTCAAATGAATGGAATTGTTGATGGTGCACCCAGATCAAGTCTTTGTGCCCGTGAATAAACCCAGCCATGTCATGTCATGTGCTATGTGTGTGTAACTTCTGGGTGGGAAGACTTTAACTTGAGTTGGAGTCCTTTCTGTGAGTGAGTATTAAAGAATAGATGCAGCACTTTTCCCTTCATGGCACCAACGTGTAGAAAGAATCCTGTATTACATGTGTTTACATGTGTTTGGATTATTTAAAGGAGTCGAAGACTGTTAGAGTCATCTGTAGAGAGAGGAGAGTGCTTTTCACTTTTATTTACAAATTGAGATATTTCTAATTGTGAAGGGTGGAAATGACCTACTTTCGAGGATTGGTCTTCAAAGAAGACCAATGCATTTTTAAATTTGGGGACTCATTTGTATGGTGTTTATAAGACCAGGGAAGAGGCAGAGAAATAACCAGTTGTTCAGTCTGAAGACCTTGTAACATTAAGTGCCACTGAGGGTACATCCTCTATCCCTTGGAGCCAATTCTTTTTTGACATGGCTTATCCTATGACTTTCTCTTTTTCTCTTCTGTCTGGTGCTTGGCCATAGCACGTTCCCTTAAGTGAAAGGAGAGGAACAGATAACTAAACTTATGGTCATTTATTTTTTTATTTTCAACAATTCTGAGGAAATTAGAGAAAAGATACGGAAGCTGCTATTAAAATGAGATTTCTGATTTGTTCATGTCTAGATAAGTCCTATTAGTGATAAATAAGCTAAAATCTTGTTTGATGTTTCATTCTTGTTTGGGTTTTTGAAAGAGCTTATTTTCCTTTATGTTAAAACCTTTATGAGGCAAACGTTTAGACGGCTAAAGGGAAAATGTGAAATTCAGCTTTTCAGATGCTGTTTTCCTTTTTCAAGAAGTGAAATTTCATAAAACATACAGCCAAGGCAAGGCAGCCTCAAATGAGACACTGGGCATTGACGAAGGGAAAGTAGACAGAGATGGAACTGCAGCCTAAACCTTAATTGGAAGACAATGAACCTACATTTCCTTTTTACTTCCAAAATATGTGAAGAACAGTAAAATATACATAGTAAAAAAGAATAAGTTAGAAGTTATACATTTTGTTATCACTCCCATGTTAGCATATGTAACAGTACTCATCCTTTTTTATGACTAAATGATCTTCTATTGTGTGAATATAACACAATTTGTTTTTCCTACTCATTAGTGGATGGGCATTTTGATTGCTTCCACTTTCTGACTATTATGGAGGATTTTTATCATTACTTTTTAATGTAATTAATAGTTTTTTTATAATTTAGTAATTTTATTGATTGCATATATAATGTATATTGTAATGATATAATATATTATAATTATAATGATAACGATGTAATATATATACTGTATATGTAATATGCATATATGTACCATATATATTTTACCTCATTGTCTACCCTGAGGTTCTCTCACCACCTTATCACCCGTGAACCATCATCTTAATCTCTTGGGCCCATCCCTCCCCTGATTTTAGCTCCCTCCCCCTCTCTTGTTCTATGCTTCCATTCTGCTAACAGTTTTAAATTTTCCCTTTCCTTTTGTTTGTCTTCCCTATACCCTGCATATAGGTGAGAGCATCCAGTATTTTCGTTTATCTTTCTAGTTTATTTCTGCTAACATGATTCCTTCTAGGTCCATCTATATCATAGAGGATTTTATTTTATTTTATTTTACTGAGGCAATTTTTTTAATTTCCAGAAGAACAAAAAGTTGTGTAAAAAGGGAAATGTAACCATATCACAATTAATTGACCCAGAAGTTAACCACACTTTTAAATCATAATAAGGCTCACATGGAACAATTACTTTAAAAAAATATGAAATAATAATACTGGAATTGGAGGGAGAGAAAGTATAAATGGTTAGATATTTTTAAATTTAATTTAAATTTTTCTAAATTTGCATATATATGTGTATTTATAGTTATATTACATTATTGCATTATTGTGTACCCCAGGGCTTTCCCAGTTCACTAACACCTGTTAACCATCCTGATCTTTTTTGCTCTGCACCTCCCCTGCCTTCTTCCCCCTCCTCCTCTCGCTCCATGGTTCAGTCCCATTGGTTGTTTTCATTCTTTCTTATTTGTTTGTTTGTTTTTCCCTATATCCATCATATAAGTGAGACCATCCTGTACTTCTCTTTTTCTTTTTGGCTTTTTTCTGCTAATAGGAGTCTTTCTAGTTCCATCCATGTTGCTGCGAATGACATGTTTGTCCTCCTTGTTGATGCATAGTATTCCATCATGTATATGCACCATATTTTTTTAGCCAATCATCTGTTTTGGGGCATTTGGTTTGTTTCCAATTCTTGGCAATTGTAAACAGAGCTGCAATGAACATGCGTGTACAGGTGTCCTTTTGAATTAGCGTTTTCATGTCCTCTGAGTAGATTCCCAGTAGTGGGATTGCTGGGTCAAATGGTAAGTCCACTTTCAATTGTTTGAGAGTCCTCCACACAGTCTTCCACAGTGGCTGGACCAGTTTGCACTCCCACCAGCAGTGTAAGAGAGTTCCTTTTTCTCCACATCTGCACCAACATTTGTTGTTGTTCGTTTTATTTATATGGGCCATTCTTACTGATGTAAGATGGTATCTCAGTGTGGTTTTAATTTGGATTTCCCTGATTATTAGTGATGTGGAGCATTTTTCATATGCCTATTAGTCATTTGTATCTCCTCTTTGGTGAAGTGTTTTTTCAGTTCTTCTTCCCATTTTTTGAGTGGGTTTATTGCTTTGTTTTTGTTGAGCTGTAGGAGCTCTTTGTGGATCTTTGTTATCAGACCCTTGTCACTTGTCTGGAGGGCAACAGGATGTTGACATTGTCTGATTTTTCCATTGAGTCTCTGGCTATTGTCTAGAGAATGGATTGAAACAGGCCCAAACTGAATAATACCATAATAATGGAGGCAAGAGATCCTGGGATTTATACTCAAGAGGAAGCAGTGGTGATGATAAAAAGAGACTGAATTTAGGATATAAAAATAGGCAGAACTAAATCTCATTATTACTCACTGTTATCATTATACTATAGGAAAATAAGAATTTAGAAATTGTGAAGGAGAAAAATAGACATTTATCTCTATATTATTATCTGGTTATGTTAAGATCATTCTATTAATATCCGATTATACTAAACAGCTGGCATTAGCAAACTATAGCATTTTGACTGAATGCATTTTGTAAATAAAGTTTCCAAGCATAGCCATCCCCATTCATTTATATATTCCATGTGACTGCTGATGCTTAATAACAGGGAGCTGAGAAGTCACAAAGGAGGTCTTAGAGAAAAGGCAGCCTAAATAGTTTCTACCTTGCCCTTTACAGAAACAATTTTCAGAACTCTGCTAAAGAGAATTTACTCTACTTTTCATTATTTAGCTTGTTGCAGGAAAAATCTGGAACTGTAATAATGGAATTAGAATTTAAAGGCAGCTTTTGGATCTCTCAAGCTTCTAGTTTGGTAAATTCTTTTTTTTTTTTTTAACCCTTTGGTAGCATAGGTTTGCTTTAAGGCAGATACAAAAATCACAATTAATGCAAATCAGTTGCTACAAGGGTCATGTCTTGGAAGAAACCTTAGTTGATCTGGTCTAGCTTTATTATTTTAGAGGAGGGAACAGAACTCCATGGTCCTTCCATCACTAGCTCAGCACCACACAGCTAGTTGCAGATGATACAGGGTAGTGATGCAGTTAAAAATTGTATTGGTGCCAATGGAGTCTGAAAGACGCTGAGTGAGAGAAAATGGGAAGCAGGAAGAGAAGGTGTATAAAAAGGGAGGAGCATGGAAAGAAAGAAAAGAGGAAAAGAAGTGACAAGAATGGTGGGCTGAGAGAACCGACCCATGTGGCCTGGCCTGGGGAAGCCCTCTGGAAGAGTGAGTGGGGGTGGCAAAGAGCCATGGTAGGAGAGAGTGGCTGGCAAGGAAGTAGCCAGTGTGGAGTCGGATGCCAGAATGGCAGTTGGGGGTGACCAGGGGCTGCTGAAAGCAGGCCTGGTGCATGTGGCCAGACGCTGACAAAGGTGGGCCTGGCAAAGGAAGCGTGTGAAACTGCAGCAAGGTGGAATATTTAGGAATCTGATTTAGGGTCAGCATTTTTGAAGCAGTTTGAAGTACCTTGGAGAAGCTGAGCAGCTTGCAATACTTGAGAGAGAAGAAGCAAAGAGAAGATGCTGGAGAAAGACTGGACTTTGCACGAGTGCCACCTCTCAGGTATGGAGGGGCAAAAGGACCCCATCTTGGGCATGTATTTGGGACTTTCATACTAAATGGTGACTGGAGTAGATAACTGGCCACTTGTGCCATTAAGGACTTTGTTTTCCTGATTAATTTCCCTTGTTAATAAAACTCTGTGGCTTAAATTGCTTTGTGACTTTGGCAACTGCTCTGTATGCAGTTGATGCGGAACTGTGGCTTGTTGATTAGAGGCTTCTGCCCCTTTCAATCCAATTTCAAAAAGGGAAGCTCTTCTAGCTGATGTCATTCTCTATTACATTCCCAATGTACTGCTCAAAAGTCGATATAGAGAACCTTGGCATCACACACATGCATATATTTACATGTGTAATAATAAATACACACATGTATATTTATTTATTGGATATATGTATATATGTACACATAACCAATCTATATTAGAGATTTTATTGAAAATTATTTGCTTAGTTATATCAAATTTAAAGTTTCTAAATTTATTTATTCTGAAGTAGGCTACTGTTCATTTTGTAAAATAAAATCCAATTATTCTGTTTCTAAAATTTATACAATGAACATTTCAAATGTATAATAGGACAGATGATTTCTTAATGAATGCCTGTGTGCCTATCACTCAATTTCAATAAATAAGCTGAAGTCCATCTTGTTTCATCAGTTTCCTCACCCAGTCGCTACCCACCCACCACCTGTATTGTTTTGAAGAAGATTCCAGATAGTTCATCATTTTCTTTATAAGCATATTAGTATTTATTTCTAAAAAGTAAGACTTTTTAAAGAATCACATTATTATAAACTAACAAAGTCTTCAATATTACAGTTTTAATGTTTTGCTAATCCAACCCATTCAGTGTCCAAGTACCCCAACTGTCAGATAAATTTTTGAAGTTGATATGTAGACCCCCACCACTTACTAAAGAAAATTGGACATTTGTCCTTGGTGTGTCCCATTTTCCCATTTTACAGTGACCTCTATTAGTGAGATGACTTAATTGGAATAACAACCCACGAATGAATGTAAACAATATTTATGTTTCAAATCAATAGCTTAAGATTCTTTCGATAACATATTTATTGCATAAAATGTATTCTGTCACAAGTATACACACAACCTACACATACCCTTCAAAACCCAAGCCAGTGCATGTCCTCCCCTGTCAGAAACAACTCTTTGAGGGTTTCACATTTCTTTCAGACTAAAAGCTACCACCAACTTCTGTTCTACAAAACCCTGCATGATTTTTCCTTCAACTAGCACTCTAGCCTTTTTCTGTTACTTCTTCCCTTAGTCTCTGAACTCTAGTCAACTGCTCATAATCTTGTTCCTTCAAAGTTTAGGCATCCTGCTTTTTCAGGAGGTTGTTCTGTTTCCTGGCAAAACTCACTTCCATGGTTGCTCATTTCCACCCTGATGCTGTTCTCCCCAACAGGTCAGACAGATTTCTCTCAGTATGGCGAGTAGATCTCTTTAGGGGGCATCATCTTGATATGGGAAACTAAAGGCCCTATGAACCTTATGAGCCTGGAGAAATCTATCACCATAACCTAAAAAATGCATATTATTTTAAGTCAAAATGCAATAAAGGCCCTAAAGGGTAAATATATATTATTGTTATATCAGTTGTTTGCCTTTTTCCTAATCAGAGAAGCAATGGCCGCTCCTTCACTTTTATGGCCTAGAAGAATGTTTTGGGGGGCCCTCATTCAGGGGTAAATTTATTGGTAAACATGTCCTCCCTGAGAAATGAAACTTCCTCTGAGAGGAAAAGAATGAGGTCATGTTTTCTTGCCATGTGACATCTCCCACTTCTTTCTTTGCATCTCAAGTCCACCAGCACAGGATCCATATCCTTGATTCATTCCACTTTTCCTTAGAATTTACAGCCATGTAAATTTTCAACATCTGTGCATTAAAGTTGATTTTTCCTTTGCTAACCTACCTGCTGTACTTTATATTTTTAATACAGACTGAGCAGAGTCCAGGGGGCCAAGACACTTTCCCCTAGGCCCTGACACCTCTTTCCCTATATATTTTCATGACTTGCTCCCTTACCTCCTTGGATCCCTATGTAGTTGAAGCCTAGGTGCATTGCTGCAGCTGCTGCTATTTTTTTCACCATGGCCTGGCTGTGAGAATCCAGGAATCTAGTCCTTGAATTACCATGAGTTCTGGTCTTATGAAGTGATAAAAAGGAAAGTGTAGACTGTCTGGATATATAAGCAAAGAGAAGCAAATTCATTTGGAAAAGTAAAGAATAGTGTATCTAGAGGAGGAAAGCATAAAAACATGGGCTCCCAGGTGCAGTGCCAGGGAGGGGCAAAGAAGCTACTCTGTGCAAGTGTCTTTCAGATATTTCAACCTTTTTCTCTCTGTTTTACAGTCTCCTCATCTTCTTTGTGACTGGTTCTCCCTCTCAACTCTCACACTCCTGCAACAGCCTGCATTTAGCTTCACAGCTCTTATCTCAGTGTTTTTGCTTTCAGTTGCCCTGAGTTTGGGGTCTTGCTAGTCTTTTGAAATGTACTACTTTTTGTTACGGACCGGCCGTGTAAGAAAGACCGCTAAGTGCAGGCTTTAGGTAGACAGGAAAACTTAGGCAGGCGAATGATGATCACAGACACGAATTTAGTGAGCAATGAATTTGCTGGTTTATCGTAGATTTGTAGGCCACTTTTTATGTTGGTTAAACGAGCTATTTTGACATTTTATGAGGAGGGGCATTTTGTGAGTAGTGGGTGTATTATCTCAGTGAGAGGCAGAAATGACCGCGTGAGGGTAATTATTATTGAGCGCATGAGGTTAATATCGTGAAAGACAGAAATTAATATTTTAAGAGAAAATAGATTATTACTAGATATTACTAAACATTTTAAGCAATCATTTTTAGTGAATTAGGATAATTAAAGTTGGTTACAAGTCACCCAAACACTCTTATACCTGGGGTCTAGAGAGCTACACCCCTAGGGGTCCCCTAATTTTTTGGTCAACTTCCAGTTTGTTTCTCCTGCGGGGGGCAAAGAGCTTAACTTGCAAAAAATTTAAATTACAAGTTTCTCATCTTTAAAATGGGCTCCCATAACTTTTTTTGTCAGCTCCCCTAGATTTTATTGCTCATGTCTTCAAGTAGTCCTCCTGGATTTGCTGCCCTTGTCTCCCTGTATCCTGGAGTCCCCTATCTGTGCTGACCCTAGCAAGTTCCCTGCCTGCACTGAATGCTGACCCTAATTAGCCCTAGGGCCCCCTTAGGGTTCTCTTTAAACTTCTGCCATTAGCATCTGTGACCTATGTGATTGCATCCTCCTCATGATTGTACATGCCTAGCCCTATGTGATTGCATTCTCCCCATGATTGCATCCTCCAATGTGATTGCATCCTCCCCATCATTGATTGTACATGCCTGGCCCAGTGGGTGTGCACATGTGTGGTGGTGATAAGGGTTGTGAGTGATGCAGGTAAAAATTGTTGGTGCCCTGGTGGGTGAAGTCTGAAAAAACTGCGAGAGAAAAATGGGAAGCAAAAAGAGAGGGTGGAGATAAAAGGAAGGTGCAAGAAAAAAAAAGAAAAGAAAGGACAGAGAGAAGAATGGCAGAGTGAAAGAACAGGCCCATGTGGCCTGGTCAGGGGAAGGAAGCCCCCTGAAGAGTGAGTTGGAGGTAGCAATGAGCCATGGTGACTGGCAGAAGAGTAGCCGGTGTGGAGAGTTTGGCACCACAGCAAGGTGGCATGGGAAGCTGGTACCTGGAGATGGCCAGGGATATGGAAAGCTGATTTGTGCATCAGCAATTGTGGAAAAAACTTGAAAAGCCTTGGAGAAGCAGAGCAGCGTGGAACATTGGATAGAGAAGGAGCGAAGAGAAGATGCCGGAGAAAGAGGCTCATACAATGTCTGGTTCATGGTAGACAGTTGTTGAATTTTTGTCAAAGGAAAATGAATATGTGAATGTGATATCAGGATGAAAAGGGACAAAAGCCGCTAACCAACAAACCCCAGGTCCGCTTCACCTACATGTAGCAGTTGCCACTCATATGCAGTTCAACAACAGGGTTTTGCTAAAAAGGAAATTAACCGGGAAAACAAAAAGTTTTCAAAGCCACATGTAGCAGTGATCTTACTTCAGTCACCATTTTCAGTTCCCAAAGTTCCCAAAAGCACATGTACAAGATGGTGCCCTTTCCTCCTCCACACCTGAGGCAGGCACTCTGCAAAGTCTAGTCTTTCTGCGGTGTCTTCTCTTTACTCCTCCAGTGTTTCATGCTGCTCTGCTTCTTCAGGCTCTTCAAACTTTTTCCACAATTGCTGATGCACAAATCAACTTTCCAAATCCCTGGCCATCTCCAGGTACCAGCTCACTATGTCACCTTGCTGTGGTGCCATACTCTCCACACTGGTCACTCTTCTACTGGTTACCCTGGCTCCTTGACACCTCCAGCTCACAATTTAGGGGGTTTCCCCTGGCCAGGCCATGTTGACCTGTTCTCTCAGTCCACCATTCTCCTCTCATTTCTTTCCTTTTATCCCCTCCCTCTCCTATCCTTGCTCATTCCTTTTTTCTCCACTCTCTCTTCCTGCTTCCCATTTCTCCTTCAGACTCCGCCCACCAGGGCATTTTGGTGCCTATTCAATTTTACTGCATCATTACCCTGTATCAAATATACATGTGTACATATATATTTATTTAATAGAATTTTGTTAAAAAGTATAATATTTCCTCAAGCTCCAAATTCTTAACTATTTTCCTGTCCAAGTCACTATGCAGGTCAACCTAAAAGAAAATTGTAGACATCTCCTTAATTTTACCCTTTGAACCTGGGGCTTTTAAGAATTCAGGGCAAACCTTCTTTTCCTTTCTTTTTTTATTTTATTTTTTGCATTTTCTCCTTTTTCTTCTGGACTCCTATCTGCACCCATCTGTATTCTTGAGAGATACAAATTCTTCATAATGCCAGATGTGCTCTCTGAAGAGAAGAATGGGAAAGTGAGCATAAAAGAGCAAAACGTTATTGAAAGTCCACTCTCTCCTGGGTCTACAGTCTTTGATGACTTCATAGTGGCAGAGAAGAAGGAGAATTTCCATCAATGTTCTCCTTTCATTTCCTCTTAAAATATATTCTTTGTTATTACCCTAATATCACTAAATGTGTCTCCCACTTGCCTAGCTCAATCTATCTTCTGTAACATCTGTATATGATAATTTTGGGGTGTTCTTATTAGAGCCTTCTAATGAATTGGGAGGGTGTGATGTCAATAGCAGACTAAGGAATTATCTTTTCAATTTCTAGATGAGAAAAGTTGAGATTTAAGGGGCCATAAATTCTGACTTTCAGTCATCTTACTCCAATATTATAACTTTGTTCACTGTCAACTTTTGTAGTTCTATTTGTTGAAATTAGATCTCCATGGATATTTTACTATGAACAAATGCTCTTTTAACTTGAGAGTATAACTGATAATCACAGAGGATATTAACTTGATTGGTAAGCACATCTTTTATTTGCTGTTTCTTCATAGTTTGGAACCCCAAATTGGGAACATGTACCATGTGGCACTGAATAAATATTGATTAGCCTGATGAAAAGAAATATTTTATGAACATAAAATATTTAAAAAGAATCAAACTAGTAGCTTCATTTCAGACAGAGAACAGGGTATTCAACTTATGATTAAATTTTAAAAGGAGCTTTAGGCAGAAAAATATAAAAGGAAAAAGGCTCCCAAACTAATTCTATTATGCATATTGAACCTCCACTAATTTATTTACTCATTTATTCAGCAAACATGTGTTGAGAGCTACCATATATGATGCATTATTTTTGGTATAAGTGTGCAGGATGATTTAAGCATATTCCCTGTTCTTACAGAATTCGGTATAGTAGGGAAAGCAGGTAATTCAGCCATCAAGTACAATGAAGTACAAGACATACTGTAATAGAGATTGCAGGGTGTTCCTTTGCCATAGATAAGTAGGACCAGCTCAATTTAAAGTAGGTAGTCAGGGAGGTAATTCTTAAGCTGCATATTGGATGTTGAGTAGGAGCCAGAATGATGGCTGAGGGAAAGGAAAAAACAAAAAATGTGTACAGGCATACAAATTAGTAGTATAAATACAAATTAGTGACTTCTGGGAAAAAGTGTTTTGGTTGGGATTTGGAGTAGTTATTGAGTCATGTTTCAAGGTAGACTGGAAAAGAAAAGGGCATGTCATGGAAAGCTTTGTCTATCATGGTATGGAGTTTGGCTCTCATTATCAAGCCTTGGATCATCTTAAAGATTTTAATGGTGGGGGTAGAGGGAGACAGAAATGGCCTAGTTTGGGGGATTGGATCAAATGGCAGTGGAAGAGGAGAGTAAGTCTGAAGAATGGTAGCGGTGAATAGAGGAGAAAGATTTTAGAAGTACTCTTGACAGGACTGATGACTGTTAAGTGCAGGGCTGGGCAAACAAAGAGAGAAGGAGAATGAGGAGAGGTCAGAGGCATCCAAGCCAGAGTGGAAGTTAAAATTAAGGGCAGTTTTAAGAAAGTGGAGAAGATAAAGTATAATAGATGTGGTGAAGAGGTCAGGCAGACTGAATGTCACCTATAGATTTATCCATTAGATATTCAGTTGTCATCTTTGTCACAGTCATTTCAAAGAATGGTTAGTTTAGAAATCAGTTTCCAATGCAGGAATGGATTCAAATTGTGGGTTATTGGTAGTTCCACAATTTGGGGCTTCTGGCATAAGAAAAAGAATGCAGAATCCTATGTAAGACCTCAAAATGGGTCATGCGAAGAGGGACCCTGGGCTACTGTTTCATTTGCTTTTAGGATGAATGGATGGTTGTGAAATAGCAAGGGCTGGTTTCTCCTTCAAGAAATGAAAGAAGTGGAAGAACCATTTTATGTGGAAGTAGAGATAAGAGGGCATAGGAGTAGTAGTAGTGTGTATGTGTGTTTACTTCAAAGGGAGACATGAGCAAGCTGGTAATGTGGCCTGAGGTGTGGAAAGGGAAACATGGGAGATACATAAGAAAACATAAAAGGTAGAACAAAGTACCAAGAGTATGGGAGGGGATGGAGTCAAGAGGAAAAGAACAAAAGGAAAGCTATTCAGGGGGTGGATTTAGGGATCAGAAAGATTTGTGGAAGGATCATGTGATTCTACAGAGGTGGAGACTTTGTCTAGAGGATGATGTTACAGAATCTCAGGGTGGAACCTCATGAAATCTTGGGAAGGCAGTGGTAAAATGTTTGAAGTGTATCTGGGAGGTTCAAGATGAAATTCAATTTAGTCCACACTATTTGATAACCAGAAAGTCACTGCCCACTTTTATCAGGAACATTTCAGTGGAGTGATGGAAACAGAAACTTAATGACATTGAGTTGCA
The DNA here is from genome assembly GCA_004024945.1 of Uropsilus gracilis. Classification (NCBI taxonomy): domain Eukaryota; kingdom Metazoa; phylum Chordata; class Mammalia; order Eulipotyphla; family Talpidae; genus Uropsilus; species Uropsilus gracilis. Next base: position 17,831 of record PVHY01002597.1, on the reverse strand, counting down.
AACTCAGTGGTAGGGAGGAGGGCTGTAGAAAAGGAGTATTGAGTGTGTCCTGAAAACTGGACATGTTTTTGAGGAGAAGGGACACAGGATAGAAGCCAAGGGAAAGTACCAGATCAAGTAAGAGTTTTATTATTTGGTTACTTCAGTGGGTCATAAGACAGACCATGTTTAGTCATAGAGAATAAACTATCTCCCTGGCTTGATCTTTCTCAAGGTGGTTGACCTCTTTGGAGACTTCTCAAGTCCCCAGCATGAAGCATTACCTCACCCCTGGTCAGTCTCAACTATTACTCCAGTAGCCTTTACACCTAATGCTGTGGTTTTGTCAATATTGCGTGCCCTCCATCTGCAAGGTTCTTCTGTGAATTCAGGGAATCATTGATGAATTTGCTGTGTGACTCAGTGTGCACTGGTCAATAAAGCCTATTTAAAAACAGGTGGAAGAATAGTTTTCAGGGAATACCTCTCAAATACCAAGTATATTTATGTGACACTCAATTTCCTTGGTAACTCATGGAATAGGAGGCTGGAAGGGCCTCTAAGCTTCCTCCCACAGAGATAGAGGGTGGTAGTTGTGAGATTTTATGGTTCTTCTCCACATGGTTGAAAAATCACAGAATGGTTACTGCCTGCTGACTTTTGTACCTGGGGGACAGAAAGACAGTTAAGAGATAAGAAAGATGCTTCTGAATGTACATTTCAACATTCAACAGCCAGGACAACAAGATAAATTTTATATATTAATAGTCACTGGTCAGAGATCTTTCAAACTCTTCTCTAGAGTTCCACTATATGCACTAGACATTTTTAAGATTCTCTAGAAGATTAATCAAAATATTTAGTTAGGAAATGGTATTATGAATGGAAAGGAATTCAGGATGGAGATTTCTTAACCTTCCAAAAAGGAATGCAGATCTTGTTGATGTCTGAAGACAAACTTGGCTGTTTTTAGGTACTTTATGTTATAGAACTATGATGCACGTTAAGATGTTAAAGTGGGGTGATATGGCGATACACATATGAAAGGGTGGAGAATGGACCTTGCTAATAAGTGCAAATAAGTTGGAAATTCCTGAAGGCTTCAAGACCCACAGAAATCTGTCAGTACACTGATTAAGAATGACAAATGTCAGAATTAGTACCTTGAAGATTTTCTTTTAAATCTTTTGTTCCCTTAATATCCTAAAGTTCTCTTGAGTGGAAAACTTCTAGCCTTATTCCTTGACTAATGGAATCTCATTTTAATTTACAGCAGTCCAGGAAATTTTAGATTGTGCAATAATCCCCCAGTGGGGTCTGTTTCATGTGAGAGGAAAAATTGAAAATGAATTTTCCTTTTAGAAATTGACTAGAATTAGCTTAAGGGCCAGTTCTTTCTTGTCAGTCTTAAGCTTGTTTTGCCAGATAACACATCTGTTCTTTTCCTTCTTAGCCCCTGGTTAATAAGTCATCATAAAATTGAAAAAAAAAAAACAACAAAACAAAACAGCAAAACTTATCTGTAACTACAAGTTTAGTTACTTTAAGAAAGTCTTGCAGTTGCAAGGACAAAGTATTAGGTATGTATGTATAGTTTGACATACTTGAAGGAATTGATATCACCCCTCTAAAATATAATAACCAGAAATGTTTTTTCCTGTTTTTTTTTTTTTTTGAAAATAACAGTTCTTCTTTAGAAGGAGAGGGAGAATGTTATTTTTCATAATTTCAAAACTAGAGAAAAGAATAGAATCCCTTCTTGAATGTAAATCTGAAGGGTATACTGTTTAATCAGTTATGCTAGATCTTCCTGTAACTTAGATTAAATAAAAGTTGGAAAGTCTTATGAAGACTGTATTTCCAGTAAGACAATGGACTTTATTGTTTAAAGGGTCCTTTGACTAAAATGTGCATTGTTAAATTTTCTACAATGTGAGAAAAATTTAAAGGGCAAAAATAAACTAACAAAAATCAAAATAGATGAGCTGAAAAGAGGAGTGAGTTATAAAAAAAATTAAAGCAAACCAAGGAATAGTGTAGAATGTTCACATAAAGGAAAATGTCTATATAGGTGCTGGTATTTAGAAATTTCAGTCTCTGTTAAGGTGAAAAGCTAAATCTGAGAATCCTTCATTGAGTTTCACCTAAGGGAATTTAAATATTTTCTCCTCTATGGAAATCTGTTGAAGTCTATGGATTCTTTCACATAAATAGTAATCTATGATGCAAAACATAAAACATACATAAGTATGATGAAGTTCAATTATGTTGAAATAGTTATCAAAGTAACAAAGTAAAAATAATTGTGATTGTAGTAATATATATACTTATTAATTTTTTAAATAAGAAATTAATAGCTATAATTTTAAAGTAGTTATACATGTAATTTTAAAATAGTTATAAATATAAATGATATTTTGAAATTCTAGCAATTATAGAAATGTAATGTAGAAATAATCTGTGACTGTTATTAGTCATTAGTACTAGTTTGGCTTCTTTTAGCTCCTTTGAAAGAAATTAAAATTCATGAGCTAAGTATTCATCTTATGAAAAGAGTAAAAAGAATAGCAGAATGTACCCAAGAAAATATAGCAAGAAAGATTATCATTATTTCCAGAACAGAAATGAGTTAAAGAAATGATAGAAAAGAAAGTGGGATTGACAAAATCAAAAATTGTTTCTGGAAAAGATTGATAAAATACACATCTAATGGAATCCATAAAAAAAGTAAAGGAGAAGGCAAAAATAATATAGATATAGAAAAGTTTATAATTACAGGTAAAGAAGTTGCAAAGATTATAAGAAAATACTATAGGTAAATTTATGTTAACAGATTTGAAAATTTCAATGGAATAAATTTGTAGAAACCTAACTTTTATCTAAATTGACTCAGGAAGAATGAAAAACAAGAAAATTTCTCTGTTATATAAACTAACTTTTTCCTATGAAGAAAAATACTAGTTATATATAAAAAACAAAAAATTGATATTTTCAAGGGGTAGTTCTGATATTATAAATCTTCAAAGTAATGTTTTCATTTCATTCATTCATTCATGAATGTGTTCATTCATATTGCCATATTTATCAGTAAGTTATATTTATTCACTTTCAAAACAAAATAAAAATTATTCCCTCTATACAGGTCAGGAAGTTAATCTAATTTTATTCCAAAACCACACAGGAGAGACTTGAGAAAGTAAAATAACATGCTATTTTACCCAAGGTCATGAATGTGTGTCTTTTATGAGCCAGGTATTGGCAAATTAAAGTTAGTTATGTATATGAAGATCATATATTTTTAATAACGTGTGATTCCCCCAGAAACTCAAGAATATTTTTTCTTAAGTAGTCTTTATAAATTAACTAGATTAAAAGATCAAAAGGGACATGATTTTCTTAAAAGTTGAAAAATTAACAAAATTCAATACCATTAATTGTAGTTATTTTTGAAACTAGAAATAAAAGAATGATTTCTTATCTGTAAAAATATGCTACCTGCTAAAATGTTTTTAAGATGTTATAATTAGTGAAGAATTCAAACATTTTCTATTAAATTAGGAGCAAGAGCAAATTGACCAAAAAATTGCTTCTATTCAACATTATTTTCTAAGTTTTATAGTAATAAGGATAGCCAAGATTGTTAGAGAAAGAAAACAATAAAAGCTACAAAAAGAAGCAAAATTGCCATTATTTGCAGAAAATTGCCCAAATAGAGAAACTTAAAATGTCTTCAGACATATTAGAATTAATAAGACATTCTATCAATGTGGCTGACTATAAAATATTAAAAGATTATTTATGCACCACCAACAAAAAGAAATGTAATTCAGAACTGACCATCTTTATAATAGCCTAAATAGAAATATATCTAATACAAATGCATGACTTTTATAGAGACAATTACAAAACTTTAAGATACCTTAAAGAATTGAATAAATAATGTTAAGTTACTACTAGTGAATTAGAAAATTCAGTATAATAGGATGCCTATACTCGATTAAGCTAGATATTCAATGCAATTTTAATAGAAATACCAGCAGGGATTTTTGAGAAACTTGTCAAGTTTGTTCTAAAAATTTGAGGGGAAGAAAAATGGCCACAACTTTTCTGGAGTCTGCTCTATAAGATATTGACTTATACAACATTTTCTGCACTTAATGCAGTGATATTTGTGCTTTGTAGATAAACTGACTTACAAATAAAGATCTATAGACTGGTAACAGAACATTTGTAACATCCTAATGTGTGGCAGAGGTAGCATTATAGGTCAGTGAGAAAATAAATATGAGCAATCTGCTATCACATTTAGAAAAATGAAATTTTATTGTCAACCACATACAATAACTTTGATTTATTTCCAAAAGGCAAAACCATAAGCCTTTTAGGGGAAAATATAGATTGTTTTAACCTTCATAGTGGCAACTATTTCTTAAATGAAATGCTTAAGAAACAATCTACAAGAAAAGATCAATAAAACTGCATCAAATTAAGTACTTTTTCATGTAAATTTACAAAGAAAAGGAGACATTCATTGGAGGGAATTAGTAATCTGTAACTGAATAAAGCTGTAACTTGGGCACCAAGAGGGGAAGTGAGAATGGCTGGTTTTCAGGGTATGATTGAAGAGTTCCAGAAATCAGGCTTCCTTTGCAGATCCTGTTACATTAACTATTTTTCTCCTATTTAAAAAATCTCTCCGTCTCTATCCCTCTCCCTCCTCTTCCCTCCCTCCCTCCCTCCTTTTCCCTCCCTCCCTTTCTCTCTCTCTCTTTCTCCCCTCCCCCTCCCCTTTGGTATGCTCCCTCATCCATCCCCATCCCCATCACTCCAACCTCTCACTGCTGCTGTTTCTTTGATAGTGTTTTAGCCTATGGGTCTCTTCCTTTTCTGAAGCATTGTCCATTTCCTGGACTAGGATCTGAATTCCTGGGACCCAGTAGATCGTGTTGCATAGATTTCCGTTCTTGACTGTATGATGTGCTTCTATCCAATTCCACTGGAGCCCATCAGTGCTTGGTCCTTCTTGTTAATTGTCACTTCCATTTTGGTTTTAGTTCCATCTTGCTGTTTCTTTGCCTTTTTTTTTTTTTCTGGACTCTGGCTTAAGGAATCAGTCTCCAGATTCTTGTCAGTAGGTTGGTTCCTCGCTGGAGACAGACATTAGTGGATGCTTAGTCCTGATTGTTTCCTCTCTCAGTTTGCAGTTCGGCCTTGGGGTCTCTGCAGACTTCCTCCCACTGTGGTGAGGCGGGGAGCTGCCCACATGAGCCCCCCTCATCCCAAGTCCTACATTAACTATTAAAGTATATATATTTTGCAACAATTTTTTTCGTACAAAAATAAAATTTCTTTAATCAATTTTTTAAATTCTTCATCCATAATTCATTCATTTGGTGTCTGACAGTAATGCACAAATCACAATCATGAGTGATTCGTGCCGCTTTAAGAGAGGACAAGGTTATTTGCCTGACTTTCACAGTGGTTTCTCTGCTCCTCCTGTTTGACCAAGTTAGTCCCAGAAATGCTGGAATTGCAGTTAAACCGTGTGGTTTTGACTGTTGACGTGGGCACCAACTATTTTTGACTTGGCCTGCCAGTGGGCAGGACCCACCAACTCGCAAGCGAGCTCAACACAGCAGCTGCCTCTCAGGAGAGGTGCCAACGGTGATAGTTCACTGCTTTAAATAATCAGAGACTCGTGAGTCACGAACGTGCTGGCAACGCCAGCCTGTTGGGTGTTTGTTAGTGCTGAGGACAACTAAGGCGAGAGCAGAGACGAGGGGTGAGAGTTAATTAATAGCAGGGACCTTGTATTTTCTTATGTGTGAACTTGAGGTGGCGGGGGAGTACTCCAAGTCACATTTTTACCACTTTCCATACAAACCAAAATTCTAAAAGGCTGGTGAAGATCCACCAGCTATTTCTGTAGACACCAACTGGCTATTTCTGTAGGGCTTTTTAGCAGGAACCCCACTGAAAGGGAAATTTGACCCAGATCACCTCCACTGTGTTTTCAAAATATAAATTATTTTATTAAAAAATACATTAGTGGGAAAGGGGTGTAAAAGGGCAATAACTTCCCAAACAAACCAGGATTCCCATCCCCAAACACACCAATCACTTCTCCTAAACAATCCTACAATACCCTCCATCAGGATTGGTGACCAAGGATCCCTATGTTATCAGAAATTCCACTGGTCACACCTCCCCTCACTCCACCCACACCCCTGCCCGCTGCACAGAAACCAAAGAGAAAAATCCTATAAATCCCCCATACACCCCACTTTGAGTCGTGAATCTGCATTCTGGTTGAACTTGGGGTCCACCTTTCAGGAACTTCTTGTTCCCCAATAAAAAGCCACTTCCTAGCCAGCCTCTGGCTTTTCTCTTTGTCTCTAATGCTCCATCATAACATTCTGGTGGCAACACCTGGGACAAGGACAAATGGTTATATGCTTGTCCTGTTTTCCCCCCTTTTCCTCCCCAGGGAGCCAGGGAACCCACTGAGCTCACCAAGGTTGACCAGCTGCCTGAAAGTGACCTAAGGGTCCCCCTCCATTCGGTAGCAGGGACCCTTGAGGCTCCACTAGCGTATGAGCAAGAACAGGTTGTTCAAGATCTAGTATTGGCTTCTCTGGTATTCTCTCTCTCTCTCTTTCTCTCTCACTTTTCTCCCCTTCCCACCTTGGGCAAGCAAACCAAAGAAAGGCCGATTTGCCATCCCACCAAAGATCCACCATGCAAGACATCTGCAGGTAGGAACCCCTCAAAGTCCTCATCCCTTTCACCTGCCCTTTCCCTTCTTCCCTTTAACATCCTAACCCACTGTTAAGCCTCCTGCCACTAGCTAAGCCTCTGACTGGCACGGGGCAGACAGAGACACCTCACATCCCCCATTTAGGGTGATCATATTTGTCAGTCAGCTGGCAAACACGCAGGCCACCTTCATGACCCCAGCTAGGATAACCCCGTTGCAGACCAAGCCTTCTTAGAATTGACCCTAATTGAACCTACCAGCCTGGTGACCCAAGCCTGGCCCTCTGAGACACCATGATCAACTACCTCCCTGAGCCCAGAAACACCCATTCCACCGAGAGAAGTTACCCAATGGTCCCATAAAAACCCAGCCCTCTTTATGTCCAGGCTGACAGAATACACCCACTTGGACCTACCCACACTGGAGGGAGGCCTTTTTCTCCACATCCAGTTCACTAAACAGTCAATTCCAGATACTCATCACAAACTCCAAAAATTAGAACAAGGACCCCACACTCCCCGACAGGACCTCCTGGACCTAGCCTGCAAGGTGTTTAACATTCGAGATGAGAAATATAAAAGGAGAGAGAGAAGTGTTCACAAGCCAAATATCAATTCTTGGCCACTATACTAATCCTGAGAACAAACATGGCCCCCACCAGTTACCACAAAAGTTCTGGCTCTACTCCTCCCTTGGTATGCTTTTGCTGCTGTAAAATGGGCCACTGGGCAAAAGTCTGCCCACACCCAAGGCCACCTAAATGGCTCCGCCCATGGTGTAGACAATGGGAACACTGGAAATTTGATTGTCCTCAGAGCAGGGCTCCCCTGCCCTCTGCTACAAAGCCCCAACTCCTCGAATGACAAGGCTGAGCTCTGTCCAGGCCACTGAAGGTGATACCAAAGAGCCCAGGGTAACAGGGATGGTGAAGGCAATCAGACTCCTTTTGCGTTGGACACTGGGGCATCTGTCTCCTTCCTCAGTCACTTCTCAGGGTCCACTGTCTCAAGCCCCAGATAATCATAGGAATCTCAATCTCCACCGGCAGCCTAGAGCCACCCCTCCCCTTATCTGCAGTTTTGGAGGTAAAAAATCTCTTATCCTTGTTCTTCCCTATTGCCCAGTTTCTATACTGGGAAGGGGCTTCCTTAATCAATGGGAGCCTCCATCACACTTCCCTCATCTAACCTCACAACTATTTCCCTTGCCCAGCAATCTCCAAAACAGAAAACTCAACTCCCCAGACTTTCCTTCCATACCCTCCCCACCTCAGTTTATCATAACCTCCCAGTCTGAGACACAGACAACCTGTCCATAGCTGCCCATCACCTCCCATTCAAGTTCACTTCTACAATTCATCCCTCCCCATCATGGTTCCCAGTATCCCCTCAAGCTGCAAACCCTCCAAGACCTTAAACCACTAACAATAAACTCATTTAGGCTCAAATTCTTAAATCTACACATTGTCCTCACAGCAGCCCCTACTGGGAGTCCAATAATCTGATGTCCATTGCCATCATATACACTACCTACGGCACATTAGCAAGGCCACCATTCCATTCACCCAGTAGTTCCCAACCCTTGCACCTTCCTTTCCTCAATATCTCCCATCCCATTCACTTACTTCATGGTTCTAGACCTTCAAGATGTCTTTTTTTTACCATCACCCTGCACCCTGAAAGCCCCCTTTTCACCTTCACTTGGATTGATCCTGACCCCGACCTTTCCCAAAGACCTACCTGGCCATTCCTGCCCCAAGGTTTTCAAATAGTCCTCACTTCTTCAGACAGGCCAGATCTGGGGACTCTGGATCTCAGCCCTGGCTTGTTACTCCAGTATGTTGATGACCTGTTGCTTTGCAGTCTGTCTTTAACAATGAGTGAGACTTGAATAATTGCTTTACTTAATGCCCTTGCGTCCTGGAGCTACAAAGTATCCTAAACTAAAGTACAAATATCTCAGACTTATTTGGGTCTAGACCTTTCCCTTGGTCATTGCATGATTTCCTCTGAAAAAATTCAAGCCCTCCAAGACATCCCTACCCACCATCAAAAGACAGCTCCTGTCAACTTTAGACTTCTTTAGCTTCTTCTGGATCTGTATTCTTGACTTTCCCCTATAGTAGAACCCTTGTAGCGTCCTCGATAAACCCTTACCCCCACATCCTCCTTACAAACCTAAAGAAAGCCCTCCTTTGATTCTCTGCATTAGCTCTCCCAGAACCCCAGAGACCCTTATTCCTTTTTAACCATTTAGTGATTTAGTGAAATCTCAAGCTTTAGGCCTCCTGTGTAAAAATGGGAGAGTCAGTTTCTTGCCAGTCCATACCTCTCTAAATATCTAGACCTGGTTTGAAAGGATTGGCTCCTTTGCCTACACACCATTGTGGTCTGCATCCTCCTCATCCCTAAGGCAAGCAAGATAACTAACACCAAATTTAAACATCCCCCCATCTCACTCCCTTTCTGATCTCAGCCATCAGGCTCTTTCCACTCTTTCCCTTTCTCAAGTTCGGTTTCTACACACCTTTCTCTTAGACCCCACTCTCACTTTTAGCCAAGTGGGAGCACTTATTCCTGCCACACTTCTTCCAGAGTCAGAACACCCCAAACCACAGTCCTATTCATGCACCAAAGTGCTAGACACAGCCTTAACACCCCCCTTCCTATATCCAGGGCATGCCTCTCCCTGAAGCCCCAGATTGGTTCATAGATGGCAGCTCCTCCAAGACCCAGTACCCTGTGGCAGGATATACCATCATTGAGGGGAACCCTCAAAACAACACATCACGGGGTCTTTTTCTGCTTCCACATCACCTCTCAACAGTCAGAAGTGCATGTCCTCTCTGAAGACCTCTACCATGCAGAAGGATAAACTAATATCTATACTGACTCCAGATATACTTATAATATACTCAATTCAAATGTACTCAGCTGGAGGGAGGGAGCTATCATAACCCAGCGACAAACACCCATCCACAATGCTACATTAATTTACCCCCTATTACCGGTTGCCGACAAGCCTCAAAAAGTGGCCATTATCCATTGCAAGGGTCATCAAACCGACCCACCCTATATTTCTGCCATGAACAATGCAGCAGATGCTACAACAAAACAAGCAGCCTTACAGACAGCTCTGCCTTCCGTCTAGCACATAGAGACACTGAAGACCCCCACAAGTCAGAGGACCCAGCACAAGGTTAACACTCCCTGAATCCTAGGTCTATTCTGTTCCTGGCTACCTTCATCCCATTCTCCACACCCAAGCTTGCTCCCTCCTAACCTTTCTAAAGCATCTCACTCTAAAGCCAGAACATATCAACATCAACACAAACTCACTCAAAATCGCCAAACCTGCAACAGAACTAACCCCCAGACCAATATCAGACCCCCTTGTCAGGAGCTGCTTGTGCTGTCATTATTGGCCTGCCTTGATAAAGCTGCTGAATGATTGCTTAATTGGTATACCACCTTCAGGTGGAGTAGGTTTGGCCATGACCTGAGAAGTTTCAGGTGAAACCCCTTGGTTGTTGAGTGTTTGTTGGTGATTATAAAAGTCTGGTGCAAAAGAAATAATCTGGGGGCTACAGTTCAGAGACAGGTTGTGAGCCACTTGTATCAGGGTCCTCTTGACTCAATTCTTACCCTCACTCCTTAATCCTTACCCTCCCCCTTGGGATCATTCGATTATGTTTTGCCTAGCTCACAACACCCTCCCCCCCATCCAATAAACACAGGAGCTCTCCCCTAGGATGACTGGCAAATTGATCTCATTCACATGCTACCAACCCACAAATTAAAATATCTCCTAGTCATAGCTGACACCTTCTTAGGATGGGTGGAGGCCTTCTCAACATCCAATAAATGGGTACCCACTGTAGCAAACATTCTCATCACAGAAAGAGGTTAGGCCTCCCCACCTCCCTTCCGTCTGACAGTGACCCAGAATTCATCCTGCCCATTACCCGTCCCTCATCATGTGTCTTCAAATACCCTGGTAACTCCTATTCCTTACCTACCTGGGTCCTCAGGAAAAGTGGAAGGAACAAAAATGCACCCTAAAAACATTTTGATCAAATGGTCCATTGACACTCACCTAAGATGGAAGACCCTCCTCCCACTGGCCCTCTGATGCTCTGGACTTTGCCCAAACGCCTCTCCTCTTTTCTCCCTAAGAGCTAATCTTTGGCAGAGTTGCCCTACCTTCGGGATTAACTCCCACTAAGGCCTTGTCTCCCTGGATCTTTTGCCTCCTTTTCTTGCTCCCTAGTGAAAAGCTGCTTCCTTAGCTAGTTTCCGACTTTCCTCTTTGACTCTCATGCTCTGTCCTAACAGGGTGGAGACAGAAAAAGAAAGTTCTTTCAGATTAAAAACAGCTATTACCTTTGAAAGGGGATAGAAGTACATTTAATACTGTTCTGGGAGCTATAAAATATCAACTCTGGTTTATGTTTTGAAAACTCACTTAGGCTGACCTTGCAAATAATGTCTTCTACCTTAGGCAGCACTGAAATAGCCGGTTATCTCAGCGGGATGGAGAAAGCAATTGATTATTGCAGGACACGGGTCTTTCCTTTTATTTTCCAGAGGGATATGTGGGCATCTTTGACATGAAATACCTGGTCAGGTGCCCATTTTCACCAGCAAGATGAAAAAAGCTTGAATTGTACCATTCTGAACTAGTTTGAAATTTGGCAAGTTAAAGTCCTATTTTAGCTTTGCAGATTTTTTTACAAAGTAAAAGTTATTTGAAGTGTATTTTGAACTAACGTGGTTAATTTAGGAGGTGGCGGAGCTGGCGCAATTCAAGGTAAGAACTATATATTGTCCTGAAAAAATAGACTGCTTTTCCCTGAAGTGTTCATTGTTCTTAAGCATCTGCCATTCCTCTATGGAGGAGGAGTTGGTAAGCGCCTATGGGAGCAAACAGTTTCCTCAGGTTGGGTAGTCTGAGGACAATTCCAGATAACATGGTGGTCTGAGGACATGTTTTATTGACTTATCTACAATTAACAAAAAAAACCAAAACAAAACATTTTGTTGCTAACACGAGTTATGTTTTTCATGCAAAAATTTCTGCCTTTTCTTGAAAAATTTGAAAATAAGGTGTTTGATCTTATGTTGAGTTTCTGACTATACCAGTCTTTACCTCTAGAATCTACATGCTACTAGAATTTTTCTTCCCTCATCCAGCTGAGACTGTATCTCAGTGTCTCCATGGCACTCTTACCTTTTTAGTTTTTTAAGTTGTAAAACTCAAATGGGGGCTTTAGTGCAGTTACTCTCTCATCTTAATATTCGACATGATGGCTCTTCAAGTAGTTTTCTGGGATCCTGATTATCTGTGGTTTCTATTGGTCAAAGATGACTGCTGTGTTGTGTCTGCCTTGGCAAGTAGTGGCTCTTTTATGTCTACCAGTGCCAGCTATCCTGACTGGTACTATTGATGTGTTCAGAATCAGTTATATGCTATTTAGCTCCTTAGGTGTGTACTAAGTTCATTATTTGCTTCCCTGGTCAGAATCTAAGCAATGGCTTGCCATTTCTACTTCCTTTAGTGCTTCCTGTACAAATGGCTTTCTGTGGAATCTTTCAATTAATTCTTCTATGCTCTGTGGCTCTTCTTACCTTTAGGGGAAATTATTCAAGCTCTTTATGATTGTCTGGTGAAAGGAAGATAACCCAGCTCCCGTCCTGTCTTGAATTTGTTGTCAACTCAGTTAACTTTATTCCTACTGGTGGTTTCCCAGTGAACAGAGTGTAGCATACTGTGCTTTTCCAACAGTGTCAAACTTCAGTTCTCTAAGGAACTTGGCAGTAGTTTGAAGTGAATATTCTAGATTGGTGTTCTGTGCCTGAATATGGATATAAACTAGAGACTGGTTCTTAAAACCTAGAGTAAATATTCAAATTATACTCCAGTAACTACCTAAATGAAAGCAACCTATATGAATAAAATTAATTTCTATAATGCCTTTAATCAACAATTTCACCAAATGGATGGCCAAGTAAAAGTCATAAGAACTCAATGCTATTTTTTCACAGTGGAGTATATATTCATGTATTAAAAGTTTTTATTTCTATTTATTTCTAAGGTTTTGATATCTATAAAATTTAAATTTGGAGGAACTCTATAATCAGGATAACAGAATGATATTATTGGATAGTCAAACCAGGACATGCTATCAGGATTGTGATGATATGAGGTTGGCTGTTAAAAGAACCCAAAACAGTGGACATAACACATTAAATATGGGTGTGCAGAAATTCCACTTCTAGAAGTTTAAGAATGCATTTATTTGCTTATAGATTTTGCTAAAGAATTTCACTAAAACATTTCATATTGTAATGTCAATATACCAGGAATAACTTAAGTGCTTCAAAATATGTATTAGCCAAGTCAATTATGTTACTTTCATACAATTTACCCAATAAAAGTGGTCTTTAAAACACTAAGTTTAGAAACAGTTCAGATATTCATTAACAGGGCCATGGCTGAATAAAAAAAAAAATTCCTGCAAAAAATATTATCTAACTATAAAAAGGAATGAGGAAGTTCTCATCAAATTATATGGAGTATCTCCAGAATACTGATACATAAAAAAGGAAAATTCAAAAGAGTATTGAAAATGCAAACTTTTTGTATATGTATGGATGTATTATATGTAGACCATATATGCATATATGTACATATTTATACAAAAATAAAATACCCCAAAAGGAAACAGTTTCAAAAACAAGATTTCTCTCAAAATGTCTTATTAAATAATTTGACATTTGAAATCCAAAAAATTTTACTTTAAATAGAAAAGATATAATAGGAAAGGCAGCCTCTACAAATTAAAAAAGAAAATGGGTGACTTACTTCTGTCATGTTAATGTTTTTCATCATAGTGAAGATGAATTTTCTCAAGTGGCTTTAGATATAGCCTTTTTACTGTAATGCATTCTAAGAATAGAGTTGCAAGCACATCTTCAAGTTGATTCAGTCAGTTGATATTAATGAGATTGGTAGTATTTAAACACTTTTATATCTATCACAGGACAATTTATTTATTTATTTTCTATTTTTTTTACTTTTAATTAAAAAAAATAATGGCACAATTATACATATTTTTACATCATTGTATACCCTACGGTTGACCCATGAACCATCATCTTAATCTCTTGGGCCCTTCCCCAATTTTGCCCTCCTCTCCCTCCCTTGGTCTATAGTTCAGTTCTGCTGAATTTGTTAGTTTTAAGTTTTACTTGTTCCTTTGTTTATTTGTTGTCCCCTATATCCCACAGGTGAGACTGTCTGGTATTTTGTCTTTTTCTTTCTGGCTTATTTCCACTAGCATGATTCCTTCTAAGTCCATCCATTTTATCAAAAATGCATCAAATTGTCTTTTATGATTGCTGAATAACAGTCCATTGTGTACATATACCACAACTTTCTGACACATTCCTCTGTTTTGGGACATTTGGGTTATTTCCATGTAAATAGTGCTGCAATAAACATCTGTGTATAGCTGTCCTTTTGAATTAGTGTATAGCTGTCCTTTAGGTAGATTCCTAGAAGTGGGATCACTGGATTGAATGGTAGTTCCATTTTCAGTAGTTTGAGGGTCCTCCATACAGCCTTGCATAATGTTTGAAACAGTTTGCATTCCTACCACCAGTGTAAATATGTTCCTTTTTCTCCACTCCCAAGCCAGTACTTATTGCCTATTTTTTTCCTTTGATATGGGCCATTCTTATGGTGTGAGGTGATCTCTCATTGTGATTTTGATTTGCATTTCCCTGATTATAAGTGATGTTGAATATTTTTTTCATATGCTTATTGGCCATATGCTTTTCCTCATTGGAGCTATGGCTTTTAAGCTCTTCTCCCCATTTTTTTGCTTTGTTTTTGTTAAGCTGTGTGAGTTCTTTGTGGCTCTTTGACATCAGAATGGAGTGCAAAATTGAATTGAGTGCAAATTTTTTTTCCCCATTTGGTTGGGATTGCAGGACAATTTAAATGTGTAGCTATTTCAGTTTTGCCAGTAAACACAGTTTTCATTGTCACAGAGAAGAGAAATGTATTCTCTAAGGTAGCTGATGTTGTTTCCTCAGCAGCTTCATTTCTTAACTTCTGAATCTCATGCAAACAGTTTCCCTCTCCTCTGTGTCCACATATTGGACCTTAGCTCCCAAATTGCTGCCTCTGTGTTTTTCCCCCTGGTTTCTATGTACAGGCCGGATCTGTCATGCCCCAGGCATGTATTTGCCACGCCTTGGTTCCCATGTTCTGGCATGACTGGGAAAATTGACTGTTTCCTACCGACTGTTTCCTTCCTTGAGCACAGCCCTTCCCCATGTTGCGTGTCCCCATTGCTCCATTTGTTTTCCAGAAGCAAGCCCTCTTCCCTTTGACACCATTCTCTGGATATGAAGCAAATCCTGCAGCTATTTTCAGATGTATCAGCCCAGAAACATATGAGGTATAAATGAGATTTTTAAAATATTACTCACAACAGTTCAGATCTAATGTTCAAAGCATGGGTTAAGCCTATCATCATTCTATCCATTGCCTTTCCTTTAAATAAACCTGACAAACCATAATAGATTGAAAAAGAGAGGAATCTCAGAATAATAGTTTTTTTGGGGGGGAGGCTAATGTTTTAGAAATAAATTTATTCAGTAAGATGAAATTGGAACTTGACCAAATGATGTTTATTGCAGAGAGAGTTGAGGGTAGGGGCATACATGGAATCATTCATCCAAGCTGAAATGAGTCTCTAACTAGTGGGGGAAGATATTAAGGATTGATGAGTTAACAAATACAGCACCACACATTTATAATATTCAAGAATCAGTGTTATATGCTAGTTTGAGAATAATACCTAGAGAATAGGAGTTATACATCTTATTTTGAAAAGATGACATTGACTTGAGAAATAGAGAAAGTTGTGTATTCATTTTTGTACACCATATACGCTGAGTCACACATAGACTAACAGACTTCTTGTGAGGTGAATAGAAGAAACAATTAAAAGTGGTTAAAACAGAGGATAATGTCCTTTTATAGTATTTGAAATTTTGATATGTCCTGTTTGATTCTTACAATGATAGCAAAACAAGGCATTAAAATTTTGAACTAAGCTTATCCAGTGGTTGACATGTGGCCAAGCTGTTGAGAGGTGCCTAATGGATATTTGGAGTCTAGCTACCCAAGTGATATACCTTTCAAAATGTTAAGTAGGATAATGATTGAGTTCAAATTAAAACTGTATAAGGTAAGAATAGAGTGAGCATGAATAGGAGAATCTGATTAAATAGGCAAAGTGGCTTCTTGAGAGATCATGGTGATTTTTGTTGTTTCAGGGAGGAGGGTATTACACACAAACAAATTTGTAAACCCATTTTGTAAATGCTTCCCTAGGGGCTTGGTGTGCCTGTCAGCAAGAGGTGGATCCTGCAGAGAACTCCTGAGAAGAAAGCTAAATAGCAATTCACTTTAATCTTGTACTTTGCATTCAGATGAATATGCAAATAGTTGCGTGAAGAGAACCTGGTTACAATATCACTTTGAAACTCATACTAAATTATTTTAAATGGGCAGAATACAGACCAGCTCATGAGTTTAATTTATCTCTGTTTGAATCATGTGGTTTTGGGATCATTCTGAAATGGTGCTGATGAGTTCATTCTAAGGACTTGCATGCAAGGTCACAAGTATTTGCTTCTTTTTGCTTCTTTTTGATGATATATACATACCTGTTTTGATATACATTTTATGTACATTTAAATATAATATACATACATGTAATATTGAGTAATACTGAGCATTTGTGAGCATATGGTTATATATATGTTTGCCTTCTCCTTCCAACCTCTCATGCCTCATTTTTGGTTTGCCAGAAGAGAATAACACTATTTAATCTTGACTCTTTCCCAGAAATCACATTTACTTATCTGTACATTTAAGTCATTTTCCCATCCATTCTTCTATATACTAGTTGCCAATGTGTTTAGAGAAGAAAGGGAAACATAAAAGGTTGCACCAATATCTGGTTGGTGGTGTCAGTGAGACCTGCCAGCCATATTAAATTTTAGACATTTAGATCTAGGGAAGGCTGGATTGATTGATGAACTGTGGTTCATGTAAACATGCAAGATCCTTCTAAAGGTTTCCTATCATTAGCCTGCATAATCATATAGTGAGTTTCAACCTGTCAGAGTAAAATCAATGAATTGTAAAGAGACAATGAGAAGTGGAAACACCTGAAACCCCAGTATTTTTCCCTTCCATATATTTTTTGAACTTTAATTTTTGACTGTACAGAATGATGCTTATAATAATAAATAATAAGAGCTCCCTCCTCCACCCTCACCCCCAAGTGTTTGATGAAAGGAGGGAGTTAGCAGGTTCCACTGTATGACAATGTGCTCAAAAGGTAGCAGTTACTCCGAGCTTGGTCTCTGTTTCAGTAGTTTTGACATCACCTGGAACTCACTAGAAATGCAGAAGCTCACATGTCCCCACAGAAGAACTGACTCAGAACCTGCATTGCAACAGATTCCTTTGCGTGTTTCATCTGTTCACAGAAAGTCCACGAGAAAAATCAACAAAAGCCAGGAGGAAAAGTCAAAACAAGCTAACAGCCAAACTGAAGTGCACAACTCCAGGAGGGGGGGTGGTGCGGGAGAGGGTGGGACGGGGCAGGGAGGGAAGATGGAGGGTGAACATTACAAAGATGTGAAATTTATATATAAATAAATTATTAGAAAAAAAGAAAGTCTTTTTTTATATATAAATATAAAATATAAATTTTATATTTAATTTTATATTTAATTTTATATTTAATTTTATATTTTATTTTAATTTATAAAATATAAATATAAAATAAAAATTTATATATAAATAAATTATTAGAAAAAAAGAAAGTGCCTCGGTAAGAAACAGGCTTCACTTGGGAAAGAAGCCTTTTTAGGACACCAACCAGCCAGAGAGTAAGAAGAGCCACATGGCCCCCTGTCAGAGAAATGCCTACGGGTGCCTGGAAGGATGAAAATGGGATGTAAACAGCCTTGTGTTCCAGCAGAGGGAGCTTTTTTTTTTTTTTTTT